>CABFOQ010032706.1:11311-22976 GCA_900660455.1 Gephyroberyx darwinii
TTAGCTGCATACGTTAAACAGAAGGCACGGCTTTTACAGCAGCGCCACTTATTATCGCTTGCAAGTCGTGATATTTTGTCATACATCTTTTGTTTGCTCTTGCTATGATGTTAATGCATGTCTTTTTAAACAGCCGTTCAGGCAGCCGTCGCCGACGCAGCCGCTCCAGGAGCAGAAGTCGCTCTCGCTCCCGAAGCCGCTCCCGCTACAGCCGTTCCAGGTCCCGCTCCTACTCCAGATCCAAGTCCAAGTCCAGAACCCCCCGCAGGAGCAAATCAAAGTCTCCCTCCAGGTCACGATCCCGCTCAAAGTCCAAGTCACGGAGTCGAACCCCGCCTTCCAACAGAGGGTCCAAGTCCAAATCCAGGTCCAGGTCCAAGAGCGTGCCCAAATCTCCAGAGGACAACGGGACAGAGTCTTAACTGAAACCTGGGCATGGCGAGAAGGTATTTATGGGAGCGGGTGCTTTGTATTGAATGCTTTAGAAGGGTGAAATGGGTACCTGTCATGAGTTGTCCTTATTGGGATTGGTGTTCTGCAGTCTTGATGCTACTTTGCACTCACATGAGCAACCAAGCCTGCAGAATCCTGAATGGGCAAATTTAAAGTCATGCAACACGAGTGAAGTATGGGACTGATGAAGCACATACAGATAGGGGATTTAGTTTAACTTTATTTGCTATGTTACGTATTAAAAATGGGAAATTAACAGCATTTGTAGTTATGGTGGTGTGTATTGGGTGGGGGGGTGCAGTGCTTCACCCAAACGTTCACCTAAATGTGGAATTCTTTCCTCCAAGCTGCGGAGTCCTGTTTGCAAAGAGGAGTTGGGGGTGTGGCAGTGTGAGAGCAGTTAGTGTGTGACGCGCCCATGTGACCTGCCTGTTGCTGAGGGCGACGGCAGTTGCTAAGGAGCAGGTCACCAAGGCAACGGTGGTTGCTATGGAGCAGGTCGTCATGGCGGTGGTTCGGGCGGTCAGTTGGTGTATGAGGTGGTGTGGTGAGGTACGTTCACAGGATCAGGATCACGGGCAGACACACTGAGCGCTGTACCGTCTGTGCCTGTGGTGTCCCCGGCCACTCACAAAAGGGACGGACCCAGAGGTTTGTTTTTCAAATATGCCCGAGTGAGGGTTTGGGATGGGGCCCACAGAAGGTGTGTGTGAAGAAAGCTGAGAATTACTAGGAACAATTCCAGAAGATGGATGCCCGACAACCTGGATCCTGTCTATTTCATAATTGTTATCCTCAGTGAAAGAACAGCAGCCCGTTATAGGAGCGAGTAAAGGTTATTATACTTACTATATACAGGTCAGCTGCAGAACTTGGCCAGCTAATTGTTTTTGCTGTGGCTAACACTATCCTGTCTTTCCTTCCAGATCTCAGATGATTGAACCTTTGCCGACGACAACAGGAAGAGGCTAACATTGAGCAAGTGGACTCCACTATACACCCACTGATTACAGACCAAAAGGTTATTGGAATTTGGTCTAAAATGTTTTAAATGATTCATTTGGTTTCACTTACCGTAGCTCATTCTGTACTGTTGTGTATATGTGATAATTGTTCATTCTAGGTGAGCGTATTGGAAGAGATTTGTAAGGTTGCTTACTCCTTTTGAGTTTACTGCATATGGATTCAATTTGTACCCTTGTTAATAAATTCTTTATTGAATTGCATAGATTTGTGTTGTAATCAAACCCATTGTTGAATGCTTTCCAGGCGAATGTGGAAGTTTTTTTTTTTGTTTGTTTAATTTGATGAGTTTGTGTAGAAAAGGGTGTTTGTACATAAATGTATACCACTGTTCTAGAAAACGTGGCATAAATGTACAGTGACATAAAAGCAAGATGATAAAAAGAACGATCACAGTGCTACCCATTTTAACTTTTGACCTGCTGATCCAGCGACATGGCATTTTCTTTTCCTTCTGTCAAATTTCTTTGTCTGATTAAATTTGCTTTCCTATGGCTCTAACCCTCTTTCTTGTGTATCTTTTGTGCACTAGGCGCAGTTGTGTAGCAGTTGAGTAATGCTGGTTAGCTGTTAAGATGCGGTGCAGTGCGGTGGTGAGATGGTGTGGCGTGTTGCGGTGCTGAGTGCCCGGCGCTGTTCCGGGGCTCGACCCTTCGCTGCCGTTTGCTGGTTTGTAAGATCACAGGTCTGGCAGATCATCCATCTTCTCCTGTCTTGTGACTTCTTCTTTCCTTCATGTGCTGTATCAATACTCCCCTCGTCCTTTCTCCTTACCCCATCTCCCTTTCCTCTGGTTTATCCACTGCTGATGCTGGTTTGCTCGCTTTTGAATTGGGGTCTGGTGTGACTAGTGAAGGGTGGAAAGCAGTTACAGCTGCTTAATGACTTTCTTTTGCATTCCTTTTGTGAACCCCTCATGTCTTGTAATTGCTTCAGGAGAATGCTAATAAAATCTTGGTGTAAACGAGTTGCCTGTGTGAATCTTTGTCTTGCCTGTGACATTAAGTTATGCTTTTTTGTGTACTTTTGCTATATTATAATCAAATAGTTATTTGGTAACCATTTAGCGCCTGACAATTTACTATTGTTATATCACTACTGTAGGCTATATAAATAAAGCACTGCATCCCAGTCACAATCTGTGTTATTGACAGCTATTTGTAGTGATCAGATTTTCTGTATGGTCAAATCAAATCCCTCGCACAGACGCGCATTTGAAGGTGGTGAAAGTGTAGCCTCGGGTGAACGTGACACTCCCCACACCGTAAACCCTGCTCGACTTTGTTGATTTGGACCGGCACGGGTCCTGTCACAGACAATTTGAATCTCCCTGCTTGTGCAACGCACGCCGTTGATGGGATTACCTGCAAAGCAGCAGGTCGTGCGGGCTGCAACGTGACGGGCCAGCCTGCTTGATCTGCTCTGGGGACGAAGAGCGAGGGGCGGAAACCGAGGATGTGACGTTATGCGCAGAGGGGAGATTTGTACCCCTGCACAGTGTACCGTAAACGCCGGTCGTTACCGTTTGGTAAGGCGTGTGGCAAACCGGAGGATGGCCAACAGCGATTGAGTACATGCGAGTGTCAGGTTAACCGAAACAAAAAACACAGAATAGAGCTTTGATAATCCAGACCGCCGGGAACCATTTAAAAGGATTTATTATAGGCCCAACAGCGCGCTCCACAACAATGGATCTAACCCTTATATTATCAGCCATCATTTTCACTCTTCTCGCTATTGTTGTCGCGACGTCGCTATTTAACAGCTCGTCTTCAGCTGACTTTACAAAGGGTTGTTTTGGACAGACGGGAGACGCTAAAGCAGGAGGATTAGATAAATCTGGCCCCACGCAGAATGGCTATCTACCCGACAAGAAGAAAGCCGTGGACGACTGGAGTGAACTTAGTTCCCACGACCACTGGGATGTAGTGAAATCTGTGCTTTCAGTAAGTAGTCTGCTGTCCAGTTACTACATATTTTTCACTGCATGTCTGACATGCAGCAGTACTTCAATACATGGAATATATTCTCACTCACTCTCTCTCCCACACACACATGAACACTCAGACCGTCTTTGTAGAGTACATCTTATTCAGCGAGTAGTCAGGAATCTCCTCAGCCCCTTTTTAGCCTCTAATAGCCTATTAGCTGGATGGCTTCCATTGCTACTGAAACTCTGAGTAGAGGACCATCAAGGTGGGCAGGACAGGGAGGGAGGTGTCACATCAGCACCCAAGGGAGTATTGAGAGGTGACCTTTCCATCAGTGACATGCAGGGATGTTAGGCCAGATCAGCATCCAGGAGAGGTGGGGGTGGGTAAAGGTAACATGAGTTATTCAATTGATTTGTTTGAGCTCATTGCAACTCAATCTGGGCCTGTTTGCACAGCTATTGACAACTTTATGACACCCACATTTAGCACCATTGGGCGTTGTGCAGTGTAATGTCAATATGGTCAAATACATACAGATATTTGAGAAGCAAAAATATTTCTTACTGGCTTAAGGTTACGGGGAAAACCTTTTAAATGATGGTGTCACACCCCTCATCTGACCGCTTAATTCTCTGACAGGAGGAGTCACATTCCCACCCTCACAAGGAAGAATTGGCAACACCAGTTGAGCACTCCCCATCTACATCTAGCCTGTCCATCCACAGGCCCGCACCTAGGGATATGAGCTTAGACGTAGACTCTTCACCCGAGGCCTCGTCAGGGAGTGGCCGTAGGTCAGTGATTGGGCTCTCAGATAAGGAGCTCCTAAAGTGTGCTTTCTCTCACCCCCAGACTGAAGGAGCCACAGAGAGCCCGGGGATCAACGGTGAGCACCAAATCTTTTAAAACTACGCCAAAACATTTCATTGTACAGTATGACTGTAAGTGATGCTGCACATTTGATAATAAATGACTTGAACTTGAACTAACATGAAGTTACGGCTAATTCCTCTTTACCTACTTTGAAAATCACTAAGCTGTGAGATAAAATGCTTGATGCTTTTTCAGAATTAGATCAAATGAAGTAAAGGCTGGGTGTGGATTTCTAATCAAAGTTGACTCTGTTTCACCAGATAAGGTGGAATCATACGCAAACAGCTCCTTGAAGTATGTTCCCGGGAAGGCGCGAACCAACCATTTGCAGACGATGATGTCCAGAGATGAGCTGGAGGAGGAGCAGAGGTCAGTGCCAATGCTTAAGCGGTCCTGTATCACAGAAAACTACAAATATGTCACAGTTAATCAAAACCCCGGAGCTTTTATAGTCCACCATTTTGACGCCTTTACTATTTGGTACACGCTTGACTTTTCTCTGTGTATATGCTCCAAAGATATTACTAACTGGAGACAAAAAACTCTTACCAAAACAGTCCTGAAAATTCACGTTATGCTTTCATTCATTGCAGTTATTTTGCAATTCTTTTCTGAATGAGAACCGGTCCCATCCCTGGTTTCCAATCAGTTTTCCTGCCTACTGTCCAGTGTCTGCTTCTGTTCTGACTCCTTCTAACCTTGTCTACACCCTCTCCACGTGTGTTTGTGCGTTGGCATTTCACTAGCGGCTTTGGGCTAGACTGAATAAGGCGCGCTTGAGTATGTGCCAAACATGAGTTTGAGGATAAATGACACGTACAGAGACTTAAAGAAACCACTCCAAGCATTCAGTGGCCGCTACTGCGGTGATGTGTTTCATTAAATGACTTTCAACTCGTCATGTCAATATATCAGTGGCTTAAATCTATCTTACTCAAAGAAATGGAGGATACTCGGAGAACAGAGGAGTAACCAATGACACTCGTCAAGTTATCCGCGGTTTCTTTTCTGTAATGCATCTGCTGCTCTTATCATTGCAGGATAGAGTTCACCACAGACTTTACCTCTCTGTAAGCCTCTTGGACAGGCAGGCAGGGAGAGTGGAGCAAATATGTGGTAAAGTATGAGTTATCATTCTCACCCATTACTCCCAGGGCTGTCACTTTCTGGCCATTGTATGGAAAGTATACTAGTGCAACGCTTCAGTTCAATTCGCGTACCCATTCAATTTTCGACTTCGGCAGAGATTCTTGCCACCACCCTTCTGTGGTTCTGTCAGAGCTATTGCCACAAATGTCCATCCTAAAGTGGCCATGAAGCGACCAACATACTGTGTTGTCATGCTTACCTGATCCCTCTTACCCACCTCCTGCCGAACAGTGCCATCGGTCCAGGTTAGATTTGTATTTGTCAGGTGTGAGGCAGGTGTTCCTAAGGCGTGTGGAGGTGCTGCGTCCTAAGCTGTTTAAATTTGAAAATGCAGACTTATCTCTCCGTTTTGGCCTCCCGTCCACGCTACAGCGGCGTTTTTATCCCCCTAAAACTGAGCTTTCCGAAAACGCTCTCCCAAGCGGATACATTTGAAAACACCCGAGACTTTTGAAAACGATGATGTTTCTCTGACGTTTCACTGCTTTACTGTCACTTGATCTGGGCGAGCGGCCGAATGGTCTGCACATGCCCATGGAAGTATCCATTTTTGGTGGTCTAGTGTGGACGGCGAGCTTTTCGAAAAAACGCTGGACCCGAAACCGCCGTTTTCAAATTTAAACTGCTTAGTGTGGACGTACTCTGAGTGTGTCTCCAGTTGTCACCTCTGACTGAAGGTCAGAGGAGTGTTAGTTAATCCCCTGAGGATTCACCTGTTATTGGCCACTAGGGAACTCACTGCAACGCAATGCTGTGACTTTTGTTGCCAAGAGATTGGCTTCCAAAGCTTTCCAGTAACACAGGAGTAATTAAGATGAAGGAACAATAGAAGGTTTTTGCCTTGAAACAAGGTAAACAGAGCTTATAAGCCATATCTGAGTAATAGTGTCAGCCAATTATTCAATATTTTAGAATAGTAGTGCTGATATGAGGCCTGTCTGCTTGAATCATAGGTAAGTTAATGTGAGCATCAATCACCAATCATCCGAGATCTTTTTTTTTAATAGTTGCCCTGGGGCTTTCATTACATCAAATGAATGTTGCTTGTCTTGTCTTTATTGGCTGTATATGTATTGTTTGGCTGGATGTGGCATGGCTTTTCTTTGGTTTTACTGCACCACTATGGATTATATTTTTATGTCAACTCTTAATGTTTGTGTAATCACCAATATCCCAAATCTCCCACTCCCATTTTGCTCTGCACCATTCCCTCCAGAGTTTTCCTTGTGTGATAGTAAGGCTCAGGTGGTAAAATCACCATGGAGATGTTGAGTTGACCACAAAATAACCCCCCCGCTCTTACTGTTTTAAGAAGGCCATGCAAACAATGCAGACTAGGACTCATTCAGAAGCTTTATATAAGCTAATAATATAAAATATTTGAACATTTTTAACAAGATTGTGCTCTCAAGATTTGTTTGATATGTGTGTGTTCTCTTCCCAGGGTGCAACGTGAGCAGCTGGCGGCCATCTTCCAGCTGCTGAAACAGAACAAGGAGACGTTTGGGGAGGTGTCCGAGGGAGACATAGAGGAGCAGCTCAGACTGTACTCCATCTAAGACTCTTCTCCAACTCCACTCTGCCCTATTGTGATCCATCTTCTGGTTGTGCTCAATACCTATGAGCCCTACTCAAAGACTTTGCCAGTATACCAAGTACACACTCCATAAACTCATCCTATACAGAAACACATGATAAACTCAAAACTATTCAAGACCTGCCACCAACCACCCATCGTTATCTTTCATATTATTTACTTTGTTTGTTTCGTTGCTGTTCCATCCACCTTTCATCCACAGTTCCACATGGAGACAAATCCAAAGCAACTGCATCTATTGAAAACCAGCACAGGCATTACTAGGTACCCCTATGTAAATAAGGACAAAAATGGATTAAGGACTATTCTTTCTGTTAGTTTTATATATTGATAAAGGTAATGATTTATTTATTACATGATTTTTTTCATCTTGTTGTATATTCTTCAAGTCTCTTTGTCTGTGACAGATATGGCACCTGTAAAGCTGCTTCTGTATAACGGCAAGCTGTTGCAAAATAAACCATCTTAACTATCCGTGTTGTCGGGGTTATTTTATCGTTTCAATTGATTTGAGTTCCAAGTTTAGTAAAGATCTGCATGTTTGAACTAAAAACTCTTTTCCTTCATTTATTTTTCTTTGTGTGCTGCTTTATCTAAGGTGTTGTTGTGTGTTGAAAACATCCTAAAAAGGCTTAAATTCGCCTCTAATATATTTAAATCATTGGTCATATTGAATCATATATCCAACTTTACTATGAAAATCAATATTATTGCACTTATATTGTCCTGTCAACCCTGTTACTGTAGTGTCAACCCAGTTACTTGTAAATAATATAAAATATATTGGAGCATTTGAAATGAAATTCTGATTTGACCTAACGTTGTGGGTCAAACCAGTAGAGTGCTACAATCCAATCAAAAAACTGGGATGATCTTCCTCTATATTTATAATTTTTACTTGGTGATGAGATGGTGTTGAAGTGTAAATTGTGATTAGGTGGACGAATCATTGCAAAATATTAAAAACCTGTGCTGTATATTCTATATCAGTGGTCTTCAGCCCTGGTCCTCGGGGCCCACAGCCCTGCTGGCTTTCCTTCCTACCAGGTAGCTAGTTAGATTCACCTGGTGTGCCAGGTGTTAATCAGCCCCTGATGAGACAACTGGAATGAAAACCAGCAGGGCTGTGGGCCCCGAGGACCAGGGTTGAAGACCACTGTTCTATATAGATGCTCTAAGTGCAACAAGGGGTATTCCATGTTCAGTTTTCTGTTGGATTTGTCACAAAAAATAATCCTAAAACCTTCAAAACGCAGTGTGTATATATTGGTAACAGGGCTGACAAGATCACAACACAATCAACATTTCAAAATGGGAAAGGGCCCTCTTTTGCTAGAATGACCCTACTACATTTTTTTTTTTACTCAGTTGAAACTTTTTGAGAAATGTTGATATGAAATTGAATACATTTAAAAAATATATATATTTGTAATCTTGTTTGAGAAACATCATTTGACTAAAAATTTGTATTAGTTTTAAATAAATGATGAAACAAAAGTAGTTCTTGGTAGTGCACTCAGACTTTTGGACCCCACTGTAGGTACATCTTGTTTTGCTCTCTGGCATTTATTGTTTTAGATTAGATTAGATTCAACTTTATTGTCCTTTCACAGAGTACAAGTACTGGGACAACGAAACGGAAACGAAACGAAACAAACGAGTATTAGCAGATGAAATAAGTTTCTTTCATTCACACTCAAACAACAAATATATGCACTAGCCCTGCCCTGCCCTGCCCCAAACTGTGTCACTAGTCACTGCCACCAAGCCACTTCTCCAGAGGAGGTGAAAGCAAACAACCCATTCTATTCCGCTGTGAGGTCAAGTTCAGTAGCTCCCCGAATGGCAGTTCAGTGTTTTCAGAGAATTTTCCCTCTGCTGTTGGTGCTCTCAATCGGCATCACGCTTTATATGCTAGCATGGGAACATATACCACAAGCTATCAGGTAAATTGAAAGATTTTAATACTGTGTAGAAAAACATTTTCAGAGGGAGAAAACTAATTAAAGAAGAAAAAGGAGATAAAGCGGTTGATTTAGGACATTTTCTGTTTTTATCAATGATTTATTTTTGTGGTGATTCAGTAGCTAATATTGTTATGATGTGTTTAAGCAATGTGAAGTGAAACAGTCTCATATGTATATGTATAGTTACTTAATATAAGGGATACTTGACTAACGCTGGTATTTTGCATTTATTGCTTTGTCAAGTTTCCAATTCAAGTGGACTATTTTCTCAATGAAAACCAAACACAGTGGCAGAAATGGGTTGGTTATCTCTCCTGTGCTGAACGCAGCAAATAAAACAGTCTCTGATGCAATGAAAGCAGATCTATTTCCCCAGCTAAAACCTGATAAAATGCTCACGAGGGACACCTCTACACATGGACCTGTAGATTCCCTCAGGGAGACCCCCATGCCCATCCTCTTCAGAAAGAGCTTTCAGAAACTGCCTCAATGGGATTTTGAAGATGTTTATACCCAGGATCAACACAGACAGACAGTAAGCAGCAGATCAGTCACAAGACCCTTTCAGCATAAAACAAATTGAATATCTATATGGGAGTGGGTAAGCAGGAGAGGTGTCTTCTGGCATTGGTGTCTTTGCTGTGATCTACCTGTTCCTAATACAATCATTGCCTTTCACTTCAATCATTAAGACAATCAAACTCCATTTTTGTGATGGCTGACCCTTCCTCTCTACTGCTGTTTTCTGTTTTCTCTCTCATCCAATTAAGTTTTTTTTTTGTTTTTTTTACATTTGCAGACCTGTCCGCATTCTCTGTGGAAGTCTGAAGATCAGAGCTTTAAGCAGGCTTTCATTCCCAACGTACGTTTGTTTATGCACAAAGAGAATCTCAACATGAGTGAGTGGAATAGACTTTCCCATTTTAACAACCCGTTTGGTTTCATGGAGTACAACTACAAAGGTGAGTGTGTGCGTGTGTGCATACGTATGTGTGCAAAGGACATTCTTAAACTCATTGAAAGTGTAGTTTGTGTCAAAGACGATGTATGCAGCTGTATGTTTTGTTTGGGTTTGCAGAGGTGAAGGCAACTGTGGATTTGATCCCAAAGCCAAAGAAGCCGCTGGTCCTTCCCAGAGGAGGTGGTGACGGCTGTGTGCGCTGTGCGGTGGTGGGCACTGCTGGGATCCTCTATGGCTCCGGCAAGGGGAAGGAGATAGATGCACACGATCATGTGTTTCGGTAAGAGGGGCACAGGAAAAACACACTGCCAAACCATTGGATTGTGTCTCTTACTTAGTTACCACCCGGAGGGATATGAGATTGCAATGATTACATTTATTGAAGTAAGAAAGGAAATTCATGGCATAGCTTTTATAGATTTGAGGTGCCTCTCAGCAGTTCATTTCTCTGCTTCTCTTTGCTTCTCGTTTGTTCTATTTTATGATTAGATGAGGAAATGATTTTGGTGCCACTCCTACTAGTCATTCTGAATATTAGTCATTCTAATGTTTGCCTTTGGCGGGCACCCTGTCAGAATGCGATTTCTGTAAATATGTGTAAATAATTTACAAAAACACACACACACTCATACAATGTGTGTGTATGTGCAAGGCAGTGGTGGCGTTTGCATCACATTTAGTGGCACATCATAATGTAAATATAAGATATAACGAGCAACTACTGCCACGTTGACATTCAGGTCCAGTATTGACAAAGTCAAGCATCAGTACATTTTAAAGAAATATTTGACATTGCACCACATCCTAACATGGGAGGTGCACTTGACCACAAAAAAAAGGACCTCCTAGGATCTAATCATATTACAATATTGTGTATTGGCATCTGGCTCTGGTTCTCTGTGACTGTTTTTTTCTTTTTCTGGCAGGATGAATGGTGCTGTCACAGAGGGGTACGAGGAGGATGTAGGAAACAAAACAACAGTATACGTTCACACGGCCCATTCCATCGTCACGTCACTGTATTATTTCAAGAAGTACGGATTCAAAAACATCCCTCACGACGAGGTACTGACACTCAAACTTCAGAAGACGACTGTGGTGTAATGTTATCGTGGTTAATGTTGCGTAATGGTGTACACCCAACACACACTCGTGGACACACAAAAACACACATGTAATGCTGAGCATGTCTATGTGTATCTTCTTCCTTTTGCAGGGTATAAAGTATGTGATTATTCCTGAGGGTCTGCGGGATTTCCGGTGGCTGCAGGGTCTTCTCAGTAGAAAAAGGGTTTCCAGTGGCGAATATCACTCCTTGCGGTGAACATCTACTCTATACACATTACTAGTAGATGGAGTAACACACACACACTGCTGGAGAGAGAACATATATTCCTTTAGTCCAGGGGTCATTACACACTACAACTAGAATCACCCACTTCTCATCATTTCACCACATCAGCCAGGGTGACTACTGACTATTGTGTCTTTACCTTCCAGGCCATGGACGTACTATCCCGGGCAGTTTGATGAGAGCCGCTTCTATGTTCTGCACCCAGACTTTCTCAGATATGTGCGGAACAGGTTAAGCTGCATTCACATTTAATCCTGTGCCAAGTTGCCAAATAAATGTGTGTGCACAAGGAAGTTCAACTTTGTGTGTGTGTGTGTGTGTGTGTGTGTGTGTGTGTGTGTGTGTGTGTGTGTG
>CABFOQ010032707.1:2238-13074 GCA_900660455.1 Gephyroberyx darwinii
TCGTGCCCGGGCCCGGTTAAGTGAACCGCGCCCGGGCGCGGTTCGGAGTGATCACACTGGTCAAACGAACCGGGCTTTGGGCGTCAACCACGCCCGGGCGCGGTTCAGATGGCCTAATGTGAGTGCGTCCTTAGTTAGCTAGCTTAACGTGCTCCTCTCCTCCCAGGGTTGGCCATGTCCTTTTTGTTAATTAGCCACTCCCTGACATAATGCTTTATGTCAATCTTCCAATTGTCATCTAGGGGTACTGTCTAATTCTTAGTGTAGTGCAAGGCATGTTGGGGAAAGCAAGGTGAATCTTCACCTTGTATATGCTACAAATGACTTATTGCAATCCTTGGAAGCAAAGGTCATGGATTTATCTGTGTGACTCAATTTAATTTGTGCGACTCATTTAATGTAGACCTGAGTCTACATTTAATGTTGCAAATATTTTTATGGACAGACACAGGGAACACACAAACAGACACAACAAAAGTAAAGCATATCCATGAGCAGTCTAGTACCTCATTGATACCAAGTGTGTACCTGCCTCTCCTTTTAGAACTTTTTAACCTCAACAACCCAAGTTGAGTTGTGTTTTGCAAAAAGGCCTCTCCAGATGAAAACAGTCCTAGCAAATCCACATCTCCTAATTATCCCTTGAAAACCTTATTTTAATGTATATGTCCACTTGGAAAGAAACAGTTTTATGGCCAACAGAAAAAGAATAGACTCAATAGATACACTAAAATGTTCCCTTCAGTTGACAGATACAGTGCATTCGTTGGCTGTAAATGGTTCTCTGGACCATTAAGAGAGCTTTCATTTATACCATCTGGGGGTTTGCCCAGGACACAGATACTCTTAATGATAGACCCAGACTGCTGTGAGCTTTAAAACCATCTCCAACAAGAAAATTGGGACTTTAGTTATTAATCATGTCTTCTTGGCTCATATCTTCCTGACTATAACAGCAGACAGAGAATGCTTACGAACGCCGCTGCGGTGAAATGGAGCGTGGCTCTTGACAGGGCAAGAGGGGGTGAGAGTAGACCTCAGGGTGTGGGCGTGGGTGGTAGTGAGGCGGGACTTAATCCTCTGAAATTGGGTTAATGTACTATGAAGTGCCCGCGCACAACTCCTGTGCACTGAGATGCCAAATATGCACAGGATCTATTTAGCAATGTTGTTTAGGATGTGGGCAATCGCATAGAATTCAGGCAGGAATGAAAAACAAAGAAGAAAAAGCCCTAGTCAAAGAACAGTGACTAGAGACTGTAACTACTATGTGTCCCGCTTTGGTTGGACAGCTCACCAGTGTCTGATCTGAGTTTATAACTTTCACCTCCATGTTACAGTCACTCAGTGAGGTTTTTTTTTGTTTTTGTTTTTTTAAAAAGAGCAGGTGTTTACCATGCTGGAAACTGGTCACACAGTGGAAATGAAAGGAAAGGCATTCTCGAATAGCAAGGTTGATGCCTAGCCACTGCATAATTAAAGGTTCAGAAGCTACTCTGCCACATAGTGACCTGGCATTTGTTCACATCCAGAGGCAGTTTAAGGCTGCATGCAAACGTAAAGCTCTATGCACAATCCATATATGCTGAGATCATCTGAATCATTACTGCAGCGGACACTTCTAACTGGCCCACATCGTACAAGACATTTCTGTCAGAGGTCAATGAATGGTGAATAATGATGTTCAAAATCATGCAACCAAAATGTTTGTAATATACACATCATTACAGGAACTACTTTATTATGATGATCGAGATAAGAGCACCTTTAAATGTTCTTCTGGCTCTGATTAGCCTAATTGTTTTCCGCAGTTGTGTTATCAACAGGTCAAGTTTGGAAGAGTGCTTTAGCCAAATGAGAAATTTATCATGCAACCAAGACGGTAACGGTAGTCTTAAAGCAGTAGTTCAATTGCAAACCTGTTTGTTGAAATAAGGTGCAATGAGAATTCACATAATTGTTCTCAGTACACACACAGTAGTAGCTAACTATTATACATACAGGACAATCCATATCCTAAGTCAAATTATTTATTATTTTTAAAAATTTTTATTGTAGTAATCCAGACATAGTCTGATTACCAACTAATGATTTTGTGCATGAAGAAGTGATTCTTACCAGTAAACAGATGTATTTTAGCTCTCTTCGTGTTTCTAAGCTCAAAAAAATTCCAACTTTCAACTTTTTCTTTTCTTGTATTGCTATGTAATGTTCACTAACTCAAAGATTAACATCGATTTATGAGAGGTGGGCTGACAATTGCTGGCTGGGCTGACTACAATGGGCCAGGCAGCTGAGGGAACACCACATAAAATGTCCCTAAGGGCAACCAGGTGTGAGCCTGATGGAGGAAGCTTGGCTGACAGATCAGATGTATTGGAGAGTGAATGTGGGTTTTTCTGACAGTGAATATGATATTTTATGGAGTCCCTGTGATGCCAACAAAACAAAAACAGTATGCTTTTGCATACTAGACTTGTAATAGCTTTTGGTTTGTGTGTGTGTGTGTGTGTGTGTGTGTGTGTGTGTGTGTGTGCACTGTCGGTGACGTTGACAGAGGACACTAGGAAAATGACTCATCTATCCAAGATTTCATTAAGTATCGGTATAATGAGGCATCTCCTAGATAAAGCGTTTCCCGGATAAATCTATTTACTAAACGTGAAATAGATTTATCCAGAAGAAGCTTATAAATAATATTGGAAAAAAGATGAGCATATAAACAGTTTCTAAATTGCACATTTAATACATCACTGCAGCTTCTTCTTAGAAGACTGTTATACCCTTAAGACAACAAACCAACACAAATGTCCCCCCAAGGGAGAACTAGCAAAAATGTCACTCAACAACCAACCAAATAAAATAGCGGTCCGACATGGGTCCCAGAAGAAACCCATTTGTGTACTCACTGACTAACA
Source organism: Gephyroberyx darwinii (assembly GCA_900660455.1). Classification (NCBI taxonomy): domain Eukaryota; kingdom Metazoa; phylum Chordata; class Actinopteri; order Trachichthyiformes; family Trachichthyidae; genus Gephyroberyx; species Gephyroberyx darwinii. The sequence continues at coordinate 5,157 of CABFOQ010032707.1, forward strand.
GGATTCTCTAAGACACCTACCTTGGGTCTTTTAGACCAAATAAGGTCCAGACAACACAAACAGAAGACATAACAAACATCATGTCCTAAAGCCCTAAAACCACTACTTGGTGGTACATTTTTCTTATTTCCCACTGGTATGTGGCCTAAACAATGTGACATCACACTGAGATATTTCCAGCGCAGCTACAATTTAGTTTCATAGCATTTGTTTTGTAAGCTATCTGAAACATCAATGGTAAACATCTGGTGTCACTCCCTCAGAATCAAAGAGCAAGGGTTTCTTTCTAGCCTCACCATTTTGCACAGATGTTCAACAATCATACAGGGAGGAATCTATTGTAGAAGAGGAAGAGACACCGATTTTTCCACTGACAGTAGCCTCAATAGCCCATAATGTAATGTAGCCACAGCTTGCAATGTTGCACCTTTGTCGTCAGTAGTGTGAAATACAACGCCCTCTTCAGCGACAGCTTGAACAACAGGGCACAGCGCACCGCGGCATTGTTCTCTCTCCACTCTCGACTGGAAAAACGCGTCGCTATCGTTATTGCACCTACATGTACTGAAAGCAACACGTTCAGGGGCATTCTCTGGGGGTTGTTGAAAGTCATTCTGGGAAATGTAAAAAACCACTAACTGAAATAGAAGTAGACGAGACAGGCTGAGGGGAAATGGGCACACTAAAAAAGCAAATTACAACACTTCATCACAAAAACTGGAATACATTCAACATCACAAATTGATGATAGCTAGGGTTGATTTTTCCTATAAAAGAGAAATGTGATTGATTGTTGTCCTTGGTGGAAAAGAACGCTCTGAAGTGTTCCCACAAGCAGCAGCTCTCCAAACTGGAACACTCTGCTGGGACGCTGATCAACTCAACTGGTTAGCACAGGTGCATCTGGCTTAAAGGGATACCTTCACATTTGGAATATAACAGTTGTTATATTCTGGGGGAATATACGCTACAAAACTTTATTTCTGCTACGCTACCCTATGCCTTGTTGGTATTGTTGGCAATGAGGTTATGGTAACTGACTAACAAATGAAAGGTAGCTATGACTATGACATTAGCTGTAGAAGTGATATAGTGACTGATTTGCGTCGCATGCCCCTTTCCAACTCCTTCTGTTGGTTCCAGGCCTACCGGAGGGGAACCACTCAGCCTGTCCACTGGTGTGTGTGGAAGATCATCGGTGTTCAGGTTAATTATCTCTATTTTAGGTTTGGTTGTTCATTGTGTGTAAGTATTAAATTCCACCATTTGACCACTTTAAGTTCACCTGTAGTTGCATAGATCACTGTTGCATGTAGATTGTTTTGCATCCAAACCGTAGGCATCATAAAACATACTTTTTTTTCTTTTGTTTTCTTAGAGATCTTTCTCTAATCTCATGGTCTCATATTCAGGAGAGTTAAATAGTATATATAGTATAAAATAGTTAAACCTATTTAAGGTCATTTTGAGATCTCTTGTTTTGGTTACAGTTGTTTCTCTTGAGTTGAATTTGAGAAATAGGAGAAAATGCCTTGCTTTTCCTATGAGGAGCCAGAGCTGACTGGACAGATTTCCAGATTTTTCTCATCTCTCTGTCTCACTCACATGCACACAAACACAAGGGGCATTTGAAAGCCTCTGCAACAGCTTCCTCCCACTGTGTTGATAACAACCTCAACAAAATACCTTGCAGAAAATGCAACGTCCTTGATCCGAGATTGCTCTGTTCTGACAAGTCTGCAGCTGCTCTGTTCAAAGGCGCTATTTCCTTTCTAGGAGACTTGGTTAGAAATCAGGAGAAGGAGATTAAAGTACTTTATTGATTCATCGACAGAGCTTAGTCAGTCCAGGCTTCAGTGTGAGCATTTTGGTTTATCTTAACTTGTAGCTGTAGCCTCACACTCTATGAAGGAACTACTGCAGGCAGGGAGACTGAACCGGTTGCTGAGGACGTGCATGACTTTGACACTCTACCCTCCTTCTCACAGAGGGTGAGAAGGAGAAGCCCCCCTGCTGCACTCCTTGCCCTGTCAACAATGCAGCCGGTCTCTGAAGCAAGCAGCCTTTTTTTATCCTCTTCCCATTCTAAATGCTGTTTCAGCACCACCCTGTCTCACATTGACACACTAGAGAGCTGCCCTGTAAAACCAGTCTCCTCCCATTGGCCACTGAGTAGCTCTGTTGGAGGAATAGGGGATTCAGTAGGTTGCTCAAGGGCATTTCAGCGGTAGTTGTTGAGGGAGGTGGGAGTATTTCTCTTCCACTTTCCCCAACCACATTTTTTTAATTGTCTCCATAATTAATACTCTATCTGGTAACATAATTCAAGTCTTTTTATTCTGGTTAGGAACCTGCGTCATGTTTATAATCCGTAATGCCAATGTGCAGTCACACACACTTGCAGTCCCTGGTGAAGTGTAACTTGGAAAATTTTCAATCACTTAACTGCCAGAAATGAATACATATTGGGTCTTTATAAACACTGGCATCAGTAAGATGTTTTTTGTCATTGTTTACTCATTGTTTACTCAAAGATGTAAATAAAAGAAACGTGAAAGAAAAAGGTGTGAGTGGTTTGCTGATGTGATTTGCTGGAGGCTCCAGGAACCCAATGGTATGACTTTCCTGTACAGAGCTTTTCTACATCCCGACTGTTGACAAGTGTTAAAGATACAGCACACAGGAGACATTGCAAAGTTCTCATTCCAGACAACTAAGAAATGTGTGAAATCTTCCAGACAGGAATCCGTTTAAACAAAGATAATTTAGCCAATGGCAAACACCGAGATAAAGGGTGAAGGGGTGGAAAGGGGGGTGACAGTGGAGTCCCAGTTCCCGTTCATGTTTTAGCACACCTACGTTCTCCATCAGCAGCCATAAAAAATCCAGCATGGTACCACCCTCAGGGACATAAAAAGTTAATAACTCCTTGTTTAATGATATTGCATCCATCTAAAGAGGTCATGAGGTCGCTCATAGCTCCCAGGGTCAGGATGTATAAAACTTCAGTTCAAAGCATAGATTCGAATGGTGTATATGATTAAAATGCTGTATTCACCACATTTCTTATAATTCACAATTATAGTGAAGTTTTGTGAAGCAGCACAACGTTATGTCAAATTGTATGCACATGATAGTTCAAAAAACATTCAGATTTTCGCCCGATCCTTCATCACTCCAGGCAGAACTACTTCTTAGGAATAGATTCAGTAATAGTACAGCAAATACACTTTACACGTTTGTCATATTTGACGGTTGTACAACTCAACTCCACTGTACAACTCAAAACCAGTACGCTCATCAGCCAACAAAAGAAAAAGGGACAGATATTAGATATTAATAGAAAATTATTTTTACATGTAAATTCAAGAGATGCATTTTTATAATTCAAAGAATTTTGCAATGTGCAAATATTCACTTTTGCAGCCGATAGTATTCTACCTACAGAAATTACAGAGTTAACACAAGCACATTCATCTGTACCAACTAGCAAGCAGGTCGTTGAAATATCAGATTCTGCTGATGTGACTGCTTAGCTGAAAGCATGCTACCAACTACAGACTTAAACAGGCTGCTAAGCTTCACTGAAACTGATCCTGTCTTGCTTGGTATTAGATAATATCTTGCAAAGTAACAACACCTTCAGGCTGACACGTGATGGTGTGCCATTTCCCAGTTATGAAAGATTAAATCATTACACATAAAAATATCTACAGATCAAAGGGAGAGCTTTAGTTTGATGTAAGCTAAAACTGTCAGTTTTGGATGAGCAAATGGAGAGGGTGGAAATAACTGAAAAATTCTTTCCTTCTTCATCCCCCCAACACCCATTTCACATCTCTGAACTTAGTTCATGAAAATATACCCTTCTTGCCAAAGATTCCAATGAAAATAGTACATTTAAAGGGTGAGTAGCAGATCATTTTGGATGGTAATTGTACAAGTGCGGCCTCGGGTGTACTGCATCATCGTAACCTAAGAAAAAGTCAGATTATGCAATTAGTTGTAGAAATCAATATAAATCCATATAAATCCATGTCCATATAAATTTTGAGACCCATCACCAACTTTTTTTTTTTAATGGTTATCTTTTGGGTTTTCTTTCAGATAGCTTTGTCTCTTTCCTCTTGTATTCCTGAAAGGCAGATGGACGTCATGGTGTTTTTTGGCGAGCAAGAAAATGTACTTCCATCTCATGTTGGGTCTTTGTTGTGGCACAGCGATTACACATTATGGCAGCTTGCTTCGCATTAGCCACTGTTACTGTACGTCCAGCTCCCTGTCAAATTATTGCTTTTCCAGTTGTTGGCTTAGCCATGACATGATAAATTACAGACGATAATCAATTTATTTGATTTGAATTGTTGGTGGAAAGTGAACTAACAGCGACTACTCATGGTTATTATGCACTTCCTGTGCAATGTACGTCATGTTTTCTGGTGCGCTTGCTTAGATTTACTTGGGGAGAATATAAACACGGGATTGTTTTTTCTGTTTCTTTCAGCATTTTTTTCAATCAATGGTTTATTTGTCAGTAGTATTTAATTAAGAAATGTCCATTTTCTTGCTTTAACTTAAACATCTTGATTTTATGTTTGAAGAAATATTAAATATTAAATTGAATAATAAAGCGTATTCCATGCTTGCCCATCCTGGCAATGCACTGAAGGTACATCATGGTTTATGTAGCCTCTTGCCATAAACTCTTTTCTTGGTTAAAATATTCCACTTGGTTCAACAACATTTCTTCACAACAACAACATTTCTTAAGGCAGCCAGGCATTGGCTGACTGAGAGGAGTGCAGGACTCAATACCAGCATTCAACTGCTGGATACTGAATGCAGTGATTCATTATTTCTTCTGTATCTATAGCCTCTTGTGCCCAACAAAATATGCTCTGTCTTTCTTAACCAACAGTTCAGTTACAAGTTCAACTTCTAACCATCTTCTACTTCTACCTAAGTAATGAAATCCTGAATCTATCCGTTACAGGAACAGAGTTGTTACATAAGCCCAGAAGTAATTCTATTAGCTTGTGAAAGCAGGAGCATCTTTATCTATTCTAGGCTTCTTGTTTGCTGATGCAGCCTTTTTTCTAGTCCGTTGCTTACACTGTAGAAAAGCACATGATTGTCAAAGACCTGCTGGATATTTACAACTGGAAATTAGCAGTTAGCACATCTTACAAAAAAACCTTGTAGCTAGCTGGTGCTATAGTGGACACCACTGGAGCCACAGTACTTCCTTCCCTTTGTCTCTTGCACACTGTACTCCCTCATCCTACCTCAATAAAGTATTTGACAACATTAGTGATGAAGTTTCTGTATACATCACTACTAGCCAGCTCTTGGGCGTGACCGGGACCACGACTGCATTTGCCTCATCGTGAATCAATACAGAGTTTGAGGGAATGAGAAAGGAGGACTAGAATAGTACGACATTTTCCTCCAGATAAATAGTAGTTTTTTTAATCTGTCGGGCCCTTCAGCAGCTCCTCAATTCTTTCAGTCAACTGAAATCACATGCCAAAAGCACACACAGCTAACTCAAACAGATACTGTCTACAACTACATTTTTCATGGTCTCATTTCAGGATCCCAAAGCATTTTTTCAGGGGTTTTACTGAAACTGAACTGAAAATTGGGTAGATATCCTTGCATGCACATTCTCCATCCACGATGCCACAAGCTCCTCTATCCTGTCAGAGGTTTGTTTCTTGGTTCAGTATGACATCCCGTCTCTGTTTCTCCTGTCTCTCCTCAGCTGTAAGGTGGCTTCAGCCTCCATTGTCCTGTCTACTGTGTTTAGCTGTCTATCTGCCAGGAAGACAGCTTCCTCCCTGAGACCCTGTCATTGGTAATTATGGCCTGAGATAAACCCTGCTGGAACAGCTGGAGCCAGCCTCCGACAGGCAGCGTCAAGGTCAAGCTCGGAAGGACGAGCAACAGAAATGGGCCACTTTAGAAAAATAACTACATTGAAATTGAGTGTTCACATGCTGGATTTTTTTTCCATTACGTTTTAAAAAAAAAAAATCCAACATTGTTTGCTCATACCAAAGGTATTTTTCTTTTTCAATAATTTCTTAGGCTGTTAGAATTGGTTACAACGGTTTCACATATGAATGTATCACAACTTCTCTCCATTATCCTTCCTTCATTCACATGTTTAACAGAAGTTCAATGATGAATGAATTTTGTCAATTTGTCATATACTTTTCATAAATTGCATCATTTATGTATCTGACAGTAAATTAATAGTATTTCTATTAGTATTAGTTAATAGTATTTCTAATTAAATTACTTGGAGAAATAGTGACTTTGTATTGATTAACAAACTATTTTCTGCCCAGCAGCTCCTCAACATCTCTGGTAGCTGTGCTGTAATAATTAAATAAAGCTTCAATTGAACAACTGTTTGTTATCAGGCTCCTTATGCCAGCATTTGTGGTGGAATGGATATTTGGCTCAGTACTTAGTAAATGTCTGTTCTTGAGAGTGCAGGGTTGGGCAGTACTTGGGAGCCGTAACTCTGCCTCCAGCTGACAGATAAAGTGAGCAGGTAGTAAATAATAAGAAGCAGCAGAAGACCTTGGAGGTGACCCCTGAACTAATCTAATGTCCCTTCTTCTGAATTTAAATTAGACCGTAATCCACAACTGCTTTTTCAAATCATAAAAATATGCTTGGACAGTATGACCATACTGCAGGGCTTGGAGCCAGCAGAATGTGTGGGCTGGTGGTTGCCGCTGTGCTGGCCACTTTGCACAATGGGAAACAAAGCAAGAAATAAGATACTGCCTCACAGAATTTGATTAATCGGAAGGACTCTGGGTAATATTAAATATTTATGGGCTGAGGCTTTGTTTCAATAACTACAAAAACGTCTCTGTCATCAATCTTTGTCATTTCTCAGAGGACTGCTCACTTTCAGTTTGGAGAAATGAGGAACTAGGGCATATAGATTTCTATCTGAAATCAGTGGGAGAGAAGTAGAAATCGATAACAGGGTTTGTTTCCTGCAACATTCAGAATATAAAGAGTGAATGGCATCAGTCAGAGCTATAGCCAGAAAGATAGCCGAGTGAGAGAGAACGGCGAAAATGATCTTCCACTTCGGTGTTTCTGCCCACCGTTTCAACATGCTTACCAAACATTACTTTTTAGACTGTTTCCCCTAGGACACATATTTGAGGAAGTCAATTAGTTACTCATATAATCTTCTGGGAAGGTAATTTAACCTGCATGCCAGCGGAAACCGTCTCTTTCTGTCTTCTACTGTGTCTGTGAACCATTTGGACTAATTATAAAATTCACATAGAATTTTTAATAAGCTTTTTATGAACGCCATTCTGAATGTACAGTAATGTATATTCAAGCCATAATGAGGGTAAATGGCTAGTGGCTACTGGTAACTAACAGGCAGACACATAAAGGAATTGAGGGAATGGAACAAAATAGTATGAATTCATGATCACAGACGCATTTTCATTTCCTGTAGCACAGTCAAAAGAGGATGTACTGCACATAGCACCAATCATGTACGGCACTTAAGATCACTCCGGTACTACCTTACAGGCTACGGTGATGAGGAAGGTGGAAGTCGGTATTTCATATTTCTTTAGCCTAAAGGCGTAGGCGTAAGGAACACGGGCCGCTGTAATGAGCAGTACTGGCCTTTGACGCTTGATGATACAAAAGACTGGCACGTAATGGGGTGGTGATGGTGTTATTATGCAAAAGACATAAGCCAAAGTAGGGCGAGAGTGGCGATGATGGCATTATTGAGTGTTCAGGTGGCCCATGGGAGGACAGAGAGAGGACGGTTGATGTTAGTTTCCCAGGCCACCTGCCGCCTGCTGTGCTGCGAGGAGTCCACAGACTCCCTCTTCTAATGAAATTTGACATACTGGAGATG
>CABFOQ010032718.1:0-10981 GCA_900660455.1 Gephyroberyx darwinii
ACTTAATGTCCCAGAACTCTGGAGTGGCTTTCTCTGTGGTTGTGTCCACGACCTCCATGGCCTCCTCATGCTGGTAAGGAGGCGTCGCTACATGCTCCACCTCAACTGCAGCTGAAGCTGGGGAAACAGCAGAATAAATGTATTTATTAAGCTATGAGTACAACATGATTTAGACGTCTTCACCGTATGGCCAACATGCATTCCACATTTGTTTTATTTTCAGGAGAGATTTGGGTTGTAATGGCACTTCCCATTCTCTTCCATAACATAAATAATTTAACATTAAACAATAAATGTATAACAAGAAGATCGGCTAAGTGTGTCACCCAGGTCTCAAGCATCTAAATTATGAAATACTCACACTATTTTTTCTGATGTTGCATGACATATTCAGGATGTTTTGTGATACATTAGGGTTTCCAACCAGTAAGACATGTACATCTCAGCATTTCAAAGCATATTTATTGCACAATGGACATTTCTGTTGCATTAACGTAAATGGATAATCTGTCTCAACCAATAGTATTGCTGGATCTTTACTTGGCGTGCAGATAATCAGAGGCTCCTCCCACTGGCCGTTGGGCAGGCACTTGACAACAGGGTTCAGTCGCTGCAGGAAGCCGTCCTCACAGTAGTACCGCACCTGGGAGTTGGTCTCATAACGCACCCGCTTCTTACCGAACAGCTTTGTGTTGGGAACCTCAGGGGGCTCACCGCAGGAGGCTAGCATGAGGCAAAGAAGAAAACATTACAAGCAACCAATACAGGGCTTTCAGGTGACGTAACCCCCCTCTGGCGGCCATATTGGAGGTCCTCACTCAGCAACAGTGACTGTTACAGCAGATCACCTTTCTAAATGTACAAACTGTGCTCACAGGTGCCCTTCTTGCAGGTGTAGGACAGATGGTAGTTACACGGCACATCGCTCCAGCGCCCGCCGTCGTGCCACACCATCACCGCACAGTCTTCACCGGACAGGAAGTAGCTATCAGGCTGGCCTCTGTACCAGTTCTCATACAGCTGGAGAGACGGAAGAAGGGTTGGTTAGAATAGAGTACAGTAGAGTAGTAGAGTTGTAGAGTAGGCTGATATGGAGCAGAATAAAGTAGAATGGAGTAAAATACAGTAGTAGAATACAGTAAAATAGAGGAGAGAAGAGTACATTGGAATGCAGTAGAGCAGAAGAGAGACAAGTCGCTGGGTGAAAACCTTGTATTTCAATTTCGTATTTCCTTTTCAGGAACTAAGAAAACATTCTTGTTTTTATTTTTTGTCCACCAGGTGTCTTTGAGATTATCTAATTGGTTTTGAAAAGGTTTCATAAACCCAAGAGACTTTTCTCAACCCACAGAAGAGCAAGTGATCCTTCAACTCTAGTTAAAACGCATAAAACTGGAAGTCACAAGATGGAGCTGGTTCAGTATTTAATATCCTTGAGGGCCTTTACGTTAGGAGTGAGCTGAAGCTAACAGGGTGGGGTCCAGGTTGTTTTTGCGATTGAGTCTGAACTCTCATACGTTCACATGGCAGTAACCATACCGGCTCTCACAACCCCTCCAGTGGTGAGAGAGGGAATACTAGTTCTGTATGTACAGTATTCAGACCTGGGAGAAATAACTGCGTAAAGGAGCAGATGGATGAGGCCACATAGGTCAACCAGTGATTACTAGAAAGTTTAGACATTCAAACTACTTGAAAAGTCAATTTATTATACTTTTCTGTGACAACTTACTTGACACTAACTGAATTGTAAAACCCAGCACGCTAAAACATCAAGAATTACTTGTCACTATTATTTCACTCAGGCCTGACAGTATTCAATGTGTAACCACAGAGAAAACATAATGCAAAATGGACAATTGGATTGAATAACACTCACCAGAGAGTTCCCATCCGACCAGCGGAAGTCTGCCTCAATGGTTCTGTCGTTTAGTCCAATCCACTGATACTCTCTGTACTTGTCTACGGATGAAGAGGTGTTGTTAGAACAAAAGAAGATAACAAGGTGATGCTGTAGTAAAGACCAACTTAGTCCAGGCCAAGTAAAGACCAAGATTAAGTTGACTAAAGTCCAACACTAAAGGTGGTCGAGACCAAGTCAAATCTAGGTCTATCTGAGTCAGGGTTAAACCAAAGTTGTTTTTTTTCAAGACCACAACTGGCACGATATACTAAATATTACCTGATTTTGTTGAAATCCTGCAATTTTGAATGAGTCTGATACAGTGGATGGAGAAAACAGTGTTAAGCTATTGTTAATTTTCAATAATTTAGTTTTGTGCAAGACTCAAGCTCTACAGCCCAACTGAGATTGTCTAGTTTATGACTGTGGGATTTTGTAAAAACAACTTATCTCTTTTGCTCTTGTTAAACAGTTTCTGACTACAAACCATAGCAACCGCCCGCAGAGTTAGGAAGGAACCAACAGAGGAATGTGAGATAATCATCTCACTGCCTTGTTGCCAGACGCAATACTGACGCCAACATCAAAACCATGATATTTTCTGGGTAAACTGACTCAATGAGAGGTGAGACATAAAAGACCGTTGTGTCTCCTCTGGACCACACAGCTTCCAGCAGCCTCACTATTAAAACTAACTCATATATTGAGGTTACTGAAGGGCTGAATTACAGGAATGTAGGATGGATGGTGGTTAGACATCAGGGAGGTTATAGTTTGATCCCCGCAACAGGAAATATGAACATTTCCTAAAGCAGTAGTTGTTCATCCCTTTGACTTTAAAGAGTGAAATGAATTCGCCAGTTTCAACCACTGTAAGGCAGATTGGAATTTTAGTTCTACAAACATTTCCCAGAGGCAGAGCTGCTCTGAAGGAAGGAATACACTCATTGGTTAAAGAATCTAGCCATACTAAGTTATCTAGGTTAGCCAGTTAGCCTAGCTGGCCTTTCCAGTTTAAACTAGCCATACTATCTAGGTTAGCTAGTTAGCTAGCCTGCTGACCTTCCAAGATCATGAATGCCGTGGTCATGAATGATTAAAAAAAGAAGTCATTGCATTTTTATTTTTATTATAAATGCAATTGCCATTCAGGCTTGCCAGTTAGCTAACGTGCCCTCCATTACACAGTTTAATTGGGAACTTGCTTCTTCACGTAGCCCTTTGAAACACACAAAGATGCACTCATGAACTTTCTAACTAGCTAACTTTGGCTCCGCCCTCTGAGGTTTAACTCAACCAGTGACTTATTTCTGCCTCCAGAGAAGCTCCGCCTCAGAGAATCGTTCCAGTCTGCCGCTGTAAGGCCATGCTACTCTTCAGCCAGCGGTACCGTTGATGTAGTCCTGCTCCTCGGGGGTCATGACAGACACCAGATGACCTCCACACATGCGACAGTGCTGCTCGGCCGCCTCCCATCCCTGCCGCTTGGTAAAGTGACGGTAACAGAAGCTCTGAAACTTCTCCCAGCCTGGTTCACATGCATCCAGGTCTGGACAGGAAAGGGAAACAGAGAGAAACACATGCAGAATAACAGAAATACAAAATACACAGAGGGTATAAAATATTAGGAAGAATAGGAAAAATAGGAAAATACAGCAAGATGTCATAGTATCATATAGTAGGTACTGCACCTGTCTGGCACACGTCTCCTCCATAACTGGGCAGGCAAATGCACCTTGTTGATCCGCCATCGACACAAGTACCTCCATTCATGCAAGGGTTCTCCAGGCAGGAATCTAAGGCGTTGTGAACATGGTGTAAATAACAGCCTTCCCCTTCATATCACATCGTCTGAATCAACTAACATCTTTAAACAATGGCTCAATACTCATTTTTATTCACCTTGTGTCTGAGTTTTTATTTCTTGTACTGTATGTTCTGCTTTTTTAACTATTTTACTGTTTTTGCTCTCCATGTTTTACTATTTTTCTGTTGTATGTGTTCTTATTTTCTTGGTATCCCACTCATAACCACAGTTTAGAAAGATGCTATATAATAAAGTTGTACTTGCTTACTTATAACAGATCTCCTGACAAGGTAAAAGAGGATTTCATTCAAAGAAATACTATATATATATTCTGAAAAGATGATTTATACTTCTCAATATGACACTATTTTGTAAAAAATATAAAATGTAATAGCTAATAACTCATAATATTCCAGAATGAGTTGTACTCCCATCATTTCATCCATCATTCTGTCAATTCTGTCAAACTGGTGGATGTATAATTTTAGAATGTAACTGCTGTTTATTCTACTGCAGCCATCTTGCCACTGGAGGGAGCCGTTACATCAGGCATGGACCGTTCCTCCAGAAGATGAAGTATTGTTTATGCTCTAGTGTCAACGTGTCAAACACTTTCATGCAGTGTTAGAGCGGCACCATGTTGTTTTGGTTAGAAAAAATACATATAAATAATCATTTGAAAATATCTCCTTGCTGGTGGTTAATGGTGTAAATTTGGTGGAAGGGAATGACCACCATAGTTAATCAGTTACTGTCTAGCTTCAGAGGTCCAGGCATCCAGACCCCCCCACCCAGAATGCTTCATTTCAAGTGAATAAACAGTATGACTCAGTTAAATATTTAAATGGATTATATATCTCTGCCTTTATAAAGAGTTTCACATTTAAAGGTATGGACTATTGAAGCTGCAGCTCTTTTATTCTAAAATGAGATATCCACCACTTGATAAAAGTGACACCTACCTTTACAAAATAAATGCACACATGAAAGAAATTATGGAAAATACATTTAAGTTATTTTCAATTTTAAGACATTTGTCGCCCCAAATACTAACATTATTGACAGTGAAATCATTTGTATTTTCTAACTAGTCTAAAAATGGATATATAGCGTTTTGGAATGATATTGATAAATGGATAATCTGTATTGGTATTGTGTAACACAGTGAAGAGACTCTGCTGAGATCCTGCTGTGTGCAGCCAAGAATTAATCCAAAATGAGAAACTAATCCCTCTATTTTGCCGAGTCAGATTGAGGTGTTAAGAAGCAATGCAAATCCTTCTTCTGATTAAGCAGTTCGGAGGGAGAAGTAAATCCCCCCAAAATCAACAATTAATTGTAGTTACATATAAATATGCAACAGTAATTCTAACTGTTACCTGAAACGCCCCCATGTCTTGCAACAGATGATCTGCTAGCAGGCGGTGTAGCAGCCATGGTAGTCTGCGCTTCAAAATCCTCCGGGTGCAGGGGGGCAGCAGTCACGGTCAAATCATCATCGTCGTCTGTAGTTGGGGTCGGGCCGGGGGTCTCCTCTGGTTCTTCTGTAGGTGGGGATGATGTGGGGTCCTCCGCCACAACCTCATGCTCCTCAGAGACATCATCAGGTTCCTCAGTAGCAGGAGGCTCTGTGCTGTATTCCAGATCAGAGTGAGATTCCTGTGGTCCAGTGGGGGAAGGCTCTGATTCCCCGCTGGGGGTTAAGGTCAGATCAGGGACCAGGGTGATTTCTATGTCTTCTGGGGGCGCATCGGTGCCAGATTCAGCCTCACTATCCTCAGTTCTGTGGTCTGTTGAGAGAGTTTGGTTTGTCAACAAGAGTTCTGGTTCCACCCCTGGGTGTTCTCCGGAGGATTCACCCGATCCCTCTTCTGATTCTGAATGCTCCTCGGCAGTGCCTGGCTCTCCTGATTCTCCTGATTCTCCTGGTTCTCCTGATTCTCCTGATTCCTGTCCACTCCCCTCTGGATCACCGTCCGCACTCTCCCCCTGTCCGGAGGCTGTATCTGTGACATTTTGGGTGGTGCTGAGGAATAACTCCGGGCTTGCTCCTAATCCCTCCTGCTCAACTGCATCCAGGACCTCTTCCAGAGGTTCAGACCCAGATGGAGCTCTGCTTTCAGGGATGAGAGTTATGAACTCACCTGTCGAGCTAGCCTCAAGCTCCACAGAAAGGGGAGACATGGTTACAGGAAAAGAGGACGTCAACAAAATGACCAGATCATTCTTTTGAACAGGATCCTCTTCACTGGATCCTGAGTCATAGGTGACTGCGATGACCTCTGCTGTTGGGATTTCTGCAGGGTTCATGTGCCCACTCTGGTCGGTGGAGCTGCTGGGGTCATCTGGTGCTGCCTCCACTGAAGTACTAGTACTAGTATCAGAGTCCTCATCAAGATGATCGACAGCGGTGGAAGACTGTCCTTGAGTAGGATCGGAATCTGTTGAGAAAAGGGATCATAAAACTTATATAAACCTTAACTTAATAAAGTTCAATATCACTTTTTCATTTTTTGGTGGTTGCAGCAGCAAGGAACAGGATCAAGATAGGGAGGCAATAAAAAACACTGAAGAGTGCTGATTAAAAGGAATGTTTTAGGTCCTAAAATGCTATCAAATGGATTTTAGGTGTGAGAAATGCAATAAATATTTGACAAAACTACAAGTAGTGCAATAGAGCATTGTTATGTTACGTAGACATTTATATTAACAATTAAATGAATGATTGAAATGTGCAAAGAAAATGAAATTTGACTGGTTTTACAGTGTTTTTATGCAGCTGCGGTCAGGGAGGAACCGCCATCATATCGGAGATGGATGACTGGGCGATGATTGGACGATTTCCGATATTTAATAAAAGGCTAATATCAACCCAATATATTGCTAATATTCAATTTATATACTTACTATACTCAGAGGAAGGGACCGTTCCAGAGTTGGCATGGTTGTCCATGTCAACGGGGCTTGGAGTGATCAGGTTTCCTGTTTCCTCATCAGCAGATCCGCTGCTCTCCACCATTTGGGTGCCAGACGACTCAATGAAGTTGATGCCCACGTCTGGGAGAGGATTTGCACTCTCCTCTCCAGAATACTCTCCTGTTGGTGGGTTCTCCGGGGTACTGATGTCAGAGTGTGGGAACGGGGTGGTGGAGTGGATGTCTGGTTCCTCATCGTGGGGCGACGTTACCACCACTGACGTCTCCTCAACACCAGCAGCACTGGCCTCTTCTGGCCTTTCTGAAATATCATAAGAGGTGCTCGGGTAGACCAGCTCAGTTTCAGTGGCATGCTCCAAGTGGACATCTATAGTGTGGTTTTCTTGTGAAAGGGCCATTCCACTTTCCTGGTCCACCTCTGGAGAGCTGTCAAACATTTCAGTTGCAACGGCTCCAGACGTTGCATTAACACTTGGAGGGTCCAGGGTTTCAGTCTCTTGGTGATTCTCAGAGATATCATGAGGTTCTAAGGGCTCGCCGCTCTCTGGAGTTGTTCCATCTGTTGTGAGCAGAGTGGATTCTTCACCAACAGTCACAGCGCCATCAGTTACTGGAGAAGACATTGGAGTTGGACTTTCATGAGGCTCTTCATGAGGGGAAACAGGGAGGTTTGTGTCTGTGCTTCCTTCAGGCGCCGGTTGATAGGACTCAGGGTAGCTGGCCTCCTCCACCGGCTCCCAGGTGTCCTTGGTGGACCTGGACTCTTGATGTTGAGATGGGGGAGTGACAGATTGATGAAGGTCCACAGTGAACAGCATCTCCTTGTGATACCCCACCGTTGTGGCCTGTCCCTCCGCAGGGCGTTGCTTTTCCCCATGCCCCTCTGGGACAGGAATGGCTGTCTGGGCACCTTGGGTCGCTCTGGTCCCCTGTATAGTCACCTCGTTCAGGCTGATCTCCTGCTGGGGATTAGTCAGGGAAACAATGTCCTGGCCGATGTCCTCTGGCTCTGTGACCAAGAAATCCTGGGGAGATTCTGTGTGAGGGCTGTTGCTGCCTGGAATAATCAATAGAAGAGGAGAAAGTGATTTATTAATGTCCAGGATCTGATGTAACTGTCTCTTGTGCTACTAAACCAGGATTGAGCACCTACTTAGAAAGCTGGCTTGGATGTAAGAAGAAAGAAAGGGCATCTGTGAGAGCATCTCTGTTATCAAGAACCTTCCATCATAGGTTCAATGATTATTTTGGGTTATTTAGAAAGGCCTAAAACAGAGTTGCTTAAAGTGCAGTACAGTAGGTTGTTGTCGATGCTGAGCATATAAAGACTATTACACCTGTAGTATCTCTTTCTTACTTCTGAAGCAGTAGACATCGTGACGAGTGTGAGCCTCGGGGAAGCCTGTCTGGTTACTATAGCGATAGACAGTTCTGACACCAGGCTCGCCCCCACCGCAGCGCTCTCTAGGGGTGACGATGGGGTACCGCACGCTCCCGTCCGCCAACCACCCCGGGCTGCAGTGGTTCAGTCCGTCATTCCAGGCTGCATACAGCTGACCTGTGGTTGCTAGCTCTGCCCACTGACTCAAACAGTAGGCCTTAGCCTCCCATAGGGTGAAACGCTGGGGGGCGGAGCCATGGAACACCTCCCCTAAACATAGGGAGCGCAATGTCAGGTTGTAATGACCTTTTACTCTTTTCTTAACTTTGCTTTAAAATGTGATACCGAGATGTTTACAGTTCATTATTATTAGTAGTAGTAGTAGTAGTAGTAGTAGTAGTAGTATTGTCGTTGTTATAAGGATCTGCTTTCACTTGTTAATTTCCTTTAGTGTGTTAATGCACCATGCCCAATCAGATGTGAAATCAATATTAAGAGCAATAGATGATCAAAGTTGTTTTCTCTCTTACCTTCAATATTCTCCACATAGCAGTAGACGTCATACAGCTCATCAGGCTCTAACAGCCCATAGTTCCTCACTCCTGGCAGTCCATCCATGTCCCCAAAACAGCCCTCTCTTGGCATCTGGATGGGATATCTATGGAGGAAAATGTTACACAGCATTGAAACACCAAGTACCAGAGTCCTCTTCCATAATAGTAGTACTCTAATGCCAGCATCCACTTCTATGAGTACTTCTTGAAGTCTGACTCAGTATAACTGATTGTTAAAGAGGCTCTGGCCTGATCTCAAACCAAACATTTCTGCCCACTTGACGACTTAATCTGTGTGTTCTCATCACCAGATGTGGAAAGAGCATATGAAATCTTAAATGCCAAGTGGCTGAGTGGTCCATCAGACCCTCTATCAGACCCCCAAACTGAGTGACCTCCATACTGGATGTTCCCCTCAGCCACTTAGATAGAGACATTTCAGCACCATGTCCTAGCGATGCTATTCAAAGCACATTTTAGACTGTTGTTGTTTGCTGAGAGATGTATTGAAATTATTTGTATTTGAAATTGTTGCCAAATGGATGCTGGAAATCTGAGTGTCTCAAATCTTGATTTAACAGTCAGGACTCTCAAGCTAAGTGGCCACTTGATCCAGTGTTGAGTGATAAGTGTCTTTGCTTTGACATTGGACCATTTTCTCTGAGGTCCTTACCTCACTGAGTGGTCTGAGAGCCACCCTGCATCACACTGCTCATACCCACTGTGGTAGGCCGCCAGGAGCTGCTCTGGAGTGGCAATTTGAGCGCCAATATCCTCGCAGGCCTCTCTGGCCTGCTCGAACGTGAAGGCATACCGGCTGGACGCATCGCGATAGTGGAACACCACCCCTGTTAAGACAGAACCAGAGTCTTAGTCAGTTAGAGTTCTGTGTCATATTTATCATGTGATCATTGGTGGCAGGGTGACCTAGTGGTTAGGGAGATCGCCCTTCAAATGGAGCACCCAGGTTCAATCATCCACCCTGCTGAAGTGTCCTTGAGCAAGACACTGAATCCCTACCAGCTCTAAGGGTGCTGTTCTGTAGTTTGACCCTGACCTCCCTGGAAGGGGGTGAAAGAAACGAGAATTTCCCTGCAGTTGTCAATACAGTGTCACATTAAATTTTAATGCAAAGGCCTGATTTATTAGGTTACAAAAGATCCTGGCCAGAGGACAGCGGAAAAACCGTCACTGTTAACATAGTGATGCCAAGAACCCAGAACTCTGGGTCCCAGAGTTTGATGGTCCTGCAAGAAACGGCCTAATTTATTAGATTACAAATAACCCTGGCCAGGGAAGGCACAGCCGCCGTGGAAAACCATCCCTGTTAACATAGTCTCACAGGTTCTGGGTTTATATTTTATGTGCTCATACTACGAGCAACATTCAGTACCTGATATATTGGGTCCCAAATGACTGTGGTCAGGGGATCCATAATCTATTACTTGCTAGGTGCATAGACTGAGACAACCCATTCATCACAGCAGGGTGTGTATTGCATGATAAAGACGCAGGAATATGAGCGGCACAGTAACTTCTTTCTATTTTGCAGGAGACTTTTGACCTTGAGTCCTTTCATGACATACACTCCATCATTTTCACTGGCTCAGAGTCTGTCTGCTGACGTGTTGACTCACACGCCTGGGCTGTCAATACCATCAGACTACGCTGCTCATATATATATATTTACTATTATAAATGATTTAATCTCATAAAAGTCATATTTTAAAATCTGCTAATGGGGTGAGATAATAAAATACTTATTTCCAATGTAGGACAATATTCTTCAATAAAGTGACATTATGTTGAATCAAGGCAGACCGATACTCTCGTTTGAAGTTGAGTTGTGTTGGAAACAAGTGAAATTATCTCTGGATTTAAAGATTTAAAGACTAAATACAATATTAAATGACATTTTTGCAGTGCACTACTCATCTACCTTCACAAGCAATGCTACCGGTGCAGAAATAGAAAAGATTTTGGCCTTTTTTAGTTATTTATTAATAACTAACGGAGATCGATCAGAGGTCAATTTGGATTTCTTCCTTTTTAATCGGTGTGTTGGATTCTTTTTGTCTATTCTCCCGAGACAACAAAGCACTTTCCTTTAGACTGCAGACATCTCTCACTCGCTTTCATCATATCAATATGTCAGTACACAAAATAGTCAATTTCCGAGACATATTTCACATTCCTTCCTTTGATTTTTTGATTTCTTTTGACTATCCTTTGCTTTCTGTTTATCTTGACTATGCTGTATCTTATCCTGATGATCTTCACCTCACCTTTAACCTTGACCTGAACCACGTCGTCGGCGTCCTCCAGGCCCTGCTGCACCTCACAGCGATAGAAGCCGGTGTCGTTGTACCTCAGGCTCTCCAGGCGCAGGGTGAGGTCGGC
>CABFOQ010032726.1:0-10813 GCA_900660455.1 Gephyroberyx darwinii
AAATTTCAATGTAATAAAATCAAAGATAGCTGACAGATGCCTGATGGGCTCGCTGACTTTCGTGCAGTAAAAAGTCACTGGAGCAATACAGGACCCTCTGGGAGAGGTAAACAGCCATATGATGAAAGACTCCCACAGGGTCCTGGATCAGGGCTAGGTTAGGGTTAGACTCCCGCAGGGTCCTGGATCAGGGCTAGGTTAGGGTTAGACTCCCGCAGGGTTCTGGATCAGGGCTAGCAGTCTGATAAACTGTGGTTCTTTGGCTCCACCCACTGAGGTTTTACTCGACCAGTGAGATTATTTCTGCCTCTGATAAAGGTTTGTAGAACTAAAAGTCCAGTCCGCCTCTGGACAAGGAGAGAACCTTTGTGAAGATCCGATCCACTTCGCCACCACATGGTGTCAGTGGCTTCAGGTTGTTGCTTGATCCTCCGTCTGTTGGCTGTTGTGAGCAGATATCTGCAATACACTGCAGTTACTGAGAAAAGCTACAAAATTAAACCTGTTGGTCTCAATATTTCCCAAGTACCTGACTGAAATCCTGAGGACGATGACTTGGTGCTGGACAACACATTTCTAAAGGGGTCTCAGATACAAATTTTGTACTTCATAAAATCAAGTCACAGTTGTGATTTATTAACAAAAAAAGCTTTTTTGATGTCAAAATCAGTAGATCATGTTGAGTTTTGTCTCTATTCTTAATAGTCATTATTCAAGTAATGAATGCCACAGATCAGTTACCATTTTCTTTGATCCTAACTAACGAAATACAGGATAACGTTATAGAACATTTTAATAAATGAGGCACCACATCACTCAGTCTGGTCAGTCCTCATATACTGACTTCATGATAGGTAGCTGATTAAAACCAGACTACAGATACTGTGAGACACAAGGAGATTATGAGCAGGACATTGGGTCTTTAATAATCCCTACACCAACTTTGCATTAAGTATTCTAGAAAAGAAACAAAAAAGGCATAACATATCTAATATGATGACCTAGGCTTGTTGATTATCACCTCTGTCTGCCTCCTGTTTAAGCTCAACAACTTGAAAAAATGAAATAGCATGCATATGGTGGCATACATGTACAGGGAAGATTCAGACTGTTAGATTTGGAACACACCAAATGATTATATTACTTCTTACAAATAGCAGCTGATCTCTTTTTAATTCATTAGTTACTGCAGGTGATCCACCCGTCATTGGCTTAGTTCAGCAGCTTGGTAGACGTTTAGAACAGCAAACAGGAAACCAGAAAACACTGACAATAAACAGCACTGCTCCATATGAGGACTGGAAGACTAGTTAGTGGTGACTGAGGACTAGTTAGTTAATTGTAGTATTAGATGCTGAATGGGAACAGAACAGCTCCTGGAGTAGCTGGACTGCTACCTTCCATCTGCTGCTACCACCTAGTGGTGGCTGGAGGACCTACAGTCAGCGCCAATCTGAGGCCACACACACCAGCAGCTGGTAGACCACCTGGGGCATTTTATTCCAGACTACCAGACTACAGATACTTGTGAAACCAAGGAGATTATGAGCAGGACATTGGGTCCTTAATAATCCCTACACCAATTTTGCATGAAGTATTCTAGAAAAGAAACAAAAAAGGCATAAAATATTTAATAATATCTTGCCTCCTACAAGGCAGCCTATCACTGACAAGCCTCTTTCTGCTATGAGCCAACCACAAGTGATCTCACTGCACCACATGGTCGTCCTGAGCCAATGAAAAAGCTCCTTTCTTATAACCTATCAAACTCCCAAATCATCACCATAGTTAGGACATCATGAGGACATCATGCAAATTATCAGCACTTCTACTGAACTTTAGCCACTAGGTTAGCTAGCTAGCCAGTCAACTGCATGTAACGTGCCTTCAGATCAATCAGATCAATAGCTTTATTTATTAAGTGAAATGAGGTTTCTAATACCAAGCATTCACTAAACAAAAAGACAAGATTGTGGCATCGAAAGTATGTAAAGTTACTAACCTTTGGAATTTGCAAGTTTGGAGTTTGTTAGCTGTCATAAGAAAGCAGTGTTTCGATTGGCTCAGAATGACCATGTGGTGCAGTGAACTCAGCATTTGTGGTTGGCTCTTATCAGAAAGAGGCGTGCCAGCGAATGGAAGCCTTGTAGGAAGCGGCTGCCGCCTGACAGGCATGCCTGAGGGAACAAAAGTCCCTTGGGCTGGTAGAGCTGCTTAGCTAGCTGAGATGGTTAACTGGCGGCTGGTGGCCTCAGTGCGTGGCTAGATGTGACTGGAGAAACACCTCATGGTAGCCCTGATCCAGGACCCTTGGGGGGTCTTTCATCCTGTGGGTTTTTTACTTCTCCCAAGGGTCGTCTCCTGCTCCTGCTGCTTCACTACTGGTCATGTTTGCGTTGTTATCTAGTATGTGACAATAAACTTA
Organism: Gephyroberyx darwinii; assembly: GCA_900660455.1. NCBI lineage: Eukaryota > Metazoa > Chordata > Actinopteri > Trachichthyiformes > Trachichthyidae > Gephyroberyx > Gephyroberyx darwinii. The sequence goes on from CABFOQ010032726.1 coordinate 2,426, forward strand.
AACTTCAAACTTAACTTCAAACTTAAACTGAAACTTGCTCCCTTGACTTTTTACCCTAGGAAAGTCGGCGAGCCCTATAACGAAACAGATGAAAGAAGAAAAGTGCCGAAGAAGAATTTGAGGCGTCTGTCAGCCATCTTTGATTTGATTAGAATGGAGATGTTGGAGTGTACCTGTCTCTAACCAAGTCTAAAAGTTTATTCGTGCATAGATGTAGCGCGTACCACACGGTGAAAGTAGACAAGTGAAGAGTTACAGACATCTGTTAGTGAAATTCAACGTAGTTTTTTCGTTATAGGGCTTGCCGACTTTCCTAGGGTAAAAAGTCAAGGGAGCAGGAGAGGACCCTTGGGAGAAGTAAAAAACCCATAGGATGAAAGACCCCCCAAGGGTCCTGGATCAGGGCTAACCTCATGGATACTGGAGCTACTAGTGTCCTGGAGTATGAAATGTGACATATCAATCATGTTTGACTTGACTTGTTGGTCAGTAACCTGGGTAGTGGCGGAAGGTGAAAGGTGGAAACTCCATTAGCAACCAGGAGTTTTATTTATTTTATTTTCCAAAATAAAAGCCCCTCGCAATTTTTCAGCAGGTTAGTTAGTGTGTTAGAGGTCTGTTGTCCTGTACCATGTGTCAGTACTGTACTACTATGTTCATTATGTCTCTGCACCAGACTAACTCCTGTCCATTTATCAGACTTACTGTGATATTGATGATCAGTCAAAGAAAACAAAGCAACTCGAGATTTGGAGACTTGGCCGTCCACACACATCCGCTGACCATTTAACCGAAAAGACAAAATGACAAAAAGCAGTTGACCTTGTTTCAAGTAAACAGCCTCGTTTCATTTGGAAAGTTCCTCGATATTCTACTCATTTGAATCAAGTATAAAATCAACATATAATATTTGATTTATCAGTCCACACACTAATTGCAGAATGCCAGCTAGTCCCCCAAAGGTGAACTCTACAGCTTTTACCCATAATCCCACAGGCCTGAACCTCTCCCTCCTATTGTACAGTGTTTCCTGGTCCAGGTCAGACCTTCAGACCAACCGTAGTACCTGGTAAAGCTGAACATTAGCGAACATAAAGGAGAGCTTCCTCTTCCTTGTTCTTAGTTCCTACAGTTCTGCAGCCCATTGGAAATCCCATCTTTAATCTTCTGGCTCTGATTGGCCGGTTTAGGCAGGCTGGAGGGGTATACACCCCACTCCGACCCCGCCCTCATGGCAGACCATGGGCGCCATGAACGTCCAATGGTTGGTGTCGGCGTTGTACATCTCTACGGAGCTGAGGTTGGACTGGCCGTCGTAGCCACCAACGGCATACAGTCTGCCGGATGTTGCCACCAGCGACACTCTGCTGCGCCGGGTGTTCATGGCCACCAGGTGGCTCCACTGTCCCGACAGCGAACTGTAAACCTCGGCACCACTGAGGAAGCCTGACCCATCGTAACCTCCCGCCACATACATATGGCTGCCCAGTGCCGCGGCGCCATGACGACAACGCTTATTCATCATCCCGGGCGCTGGGTGCCACCGGTCGGTGTGGTGATTGTAGTACTCCACCTGCAGGAGGGAGGAGGCATTGCAACATATCTTTGTACAGGAGCAAAAAATAGCCAGACTGATATCTGGTCTAATATTGTATTTTATTAAAATGGATCTGGTCCAGTCTGATATGATGCAGTTTGACTGATGACGTATTTATTGTAGAACTGATCAATACTACATTGGTTGTCTATGGGAAGACCTGAACCTGAACTGATTCTATTGAGACATTTTGATCAGATGTTCCATGAATGATTATTATTAGTAGTAGTAGTATTTGCTTTGCTATGATATTATTCTAGGTTTCAGTGGAGAGGTTTATTGTCCATGATGGTCTAAATTCTGTGTCAGAGGCTTTTCACCACCCTGATGAGAAGAAAACTCTTAGGGAAACAGAATATTTAGGATTCTTTTGAAATGGAAACGGTCAAATTTAAAGATAAAATATCTGCTATTGTCCCAAGTGTGTCAGTAGCTACTATACTACTATGTTTGTCTGTTAGAGGTCTGTTGTCCTGTGCCGTGCGTGTTGGTGGACAGTGTTTGCATGTGTCTGTTGTATTCTGTGATGAAACTGACCGTGTTGAAGATCTGTAAACCGTCATGGCCGCCAGAGACAAAAATGCGTCCATCGAAAACTGTCACGCCAGAGGCGCTACGACTGGCACTCATCTCCGTCACCACTGTCCACCTACAGGAAGACAGCAGGTCACAAACTACACCAACCTGGAGCTTTATCTGACATTATGATATTATTATATGATATTATGTTTTATTTGTCATTAAAAGACCTCATCTGTCATGTCTTAGGATGATGGGGAAAACTTCACTGACGTTTAAGAGACAGAGACAAGTGCAGCCATAACTGATTGACGAGGAGTCTTCAGACTGGACTGCCAGTTGGTTTTGATGAAATCTATTACATTACATTATATTATATTACATTATTACCATTCCAGTGTCTCCCATACATCTGTGGTTGCCACAACATATGGTCAATGTATAGAAATGGATCTAAATGGATCTCTAAGGCATCTGAGCATTGAACATTTTGTTCCCTCAGATGACTGAAAAGGCCTGGAGGGTCTGAACCTGAGGTAGATGGAAACCATGCAGATTAAACCTGACAGGAAACCCACCGGTTGATTCATCTCAGGAGGAGCTACAATATCCGTCATTATCATGATGGACAGGGAATGCACTGAAGTAAAATGTTTCATGACAGAAATAAAGCGTTATTTTGATCCCAGCTCTCGACCAGCAGAGAGAGGTGATGCTGTAGGGCAAACACACTTTTTGGTCAAGATGAATGTGTTGTTTTTTTCCATTTTAAACTTAACATTATTCATTTTAAATATTGGCTAAATGAGGTCTGCTTGAACATGGCGACGTTCAAGGATTTTCAGCCCCTCTGTCAAAAAATAAAGTTCTGAGTGAAGGGAAACATCCAGAGAGATCCAGTGAGCTCGACAGTAGAATCAACTCCACTTTCTAGATCAACAGCACAAGTCATTTCATTACAACATTCCTGTGATCCACAATGCAAGAGACGCTGGGAAAGACAGAATAAGAGCTGAGGAGAGAGAAGGGAAGGTGGGAAGGTCAGATAGTCTGAAGGTCAGAAGGTCTGATGGTCTGAAGGTCAGACGGTCAGATAGTCTGAAGGTCAGATGGTATGAAGGTCAGACGGTATGAAGGTCTGATGGTCAGATGGTGAGATGGTGTGAAGGTCTGAGGGTAATAAGGTCAGTAAGTCAGTAGGTCAGAATGTCAGTAGCTCTGAAGGTTAGGCGGTCAGAAGATCTGAAGGTCAGAAGGTCAGAAGGTCAGAAGGTCCGTCACCTGTCTGTTTCTGGAGAATAACACTCCACTGAGTTGAGGGAGGATTTTCCGTCGTAGCCGCCACATACGTAGATGTGACCGTCAATCACAACGGTTCCCATGGCGCTGGAAGAAAACAGCTCATGAGTTCTACATTTGAATCATATCAGTTCTGTATTCTTATTCTTCTTATTCTTATTGTTGTTATGATTATTGTTGTTATTGTTGTTATTATCATCAGTGAATGTTTTGTGTCCATGCTGACCTGCGCTGGCTGTTCATACTGGAAACTCGCGTCCAACTGTCTGTCTCCGGGTTATAAACCTCTACAGTGCTGAGCCGTGATTGGCCGTCATATCCACCAATGGCATACAGCAGCCCATTGACGACAGCCACGCCCACTCTGCTCCGGGATGTTTTCATTGGCTGGCATCGCTCCCAGAAGTTTCCAATTGGATCAAACACTTCAACTACATTTAAGGAGTCGCCTTAAGAAAAACCAACAGAAATGTGTAAAGCTGGTAGAACACTGACATCTACATCATGACACCTACTGACCTACTACAGACATGATGCTGAAGCCCCGTGGCCCCAGTTAGGGACTAATGTTGACAAAAATAACAAAGTAAAAGAAACATTTTGGAATTGTATTGTATTAATCCACAAGTGTACAAAAAGTCAAGGTGGGTGATCTAGTACTAGTAAAGAGGTAACTAGTTACCAGAGCTGTTGAGTCCTCCGACGGCGTAGATGAGTCCAGTGATGGATGTGCAGCATCGCTGTCTGGTCTTGAAGGTTGGAAGATGAGGACGACGCTCTGGCATCAGGTGGAAATCCTTGGCTTCATCCACCAGATCTCTGTCAGAAAACAGATCCAGGAACAGCAACGTCACCAAACAAGTCAACCAGGGGAGGGAAGTTATTTTACATTAAAAATTTAGATGGATCTCAAAATGATCAATAAGTCACAGACTAATTTCAATGTTTGTACTTGACCTTAAAGACACAGAGAGCCACCAGGTCTGGAGTCTGCTAGTTCATAATGTGTAAATCTATCAGAACCAGGAAACAGAGAGCTAGCTGAACCAGGTTGTCGTGGTGGGTCTGTAGATCCATTCAGTAGCTCTCTCAGTAAAAGGTCCGAGTGTCATGAAACTCACTTCATACATGCATGACCATGGAAACTCAGTTCAACATTGTCAGTCACCTGCATTTATGGCAGCAGCGGACCAGCTCGTCCTGCTGGACCCGGTCAGACAAGAACTGAGGTCGGCAAAGAGGAAGTCGGATCTTGGAGAGCAGCTCCGGCAGCAGAGCCTCCCGCTGGTCACGGTCGTGATGAACCCACGTCAACACCGCCTCGAATACCTGGACAGTAACAGTAGGTGATATAACAGGTAACACACCTGGACCAGTTTTGTAACTTACATGCATGGAAATGTAGTTTTGGGAGGAAGAAGAAGAAGAAGAAGATTTGCAATACAATGTTTTGGTCCGTGTGACATCATGAAGCCCAGACAGCTGCTGCATTAGCCAGACGGAAATCTACGGTGAAATGACCTCGTGTGACCTCGCTGACCTGCTCCTCTGCTTTAATGTTGAGCTCATCACAGCCGACCAGCTCCAGCACCTCCTCCGTCCTCAGGCCCAGGAACTCCTCCGATAAGGAAACCTCCACAAAGTGCTGGTGGAGGAAACTGTTAGCCGAGTCGTACAGCGTCGTGCACATCATGGTCTCCGCAAACTGACGCACTCCCAGACAGTTCTTAGGATGTAACCTGCAGAGACATGGAGGAACCTCTGGAACAACCTACCTGTACCTTTACTCATAAAAATACATCAAACTTTTTTGATTCTCTGTCAGGAAATTGGCTCATTGTAGCAGCAAACAGTGGCAGGATCCAGAAAAGTAAAACAGAATAGAAACAACAAGCCAGGCAACAGGCAACAACCATCGTCTTCCTCATGGTCCTCATCGCCTCTGCCAGGGTGAGTAAGTAATGGCACCGCTGGCCCACATGGACATGGAGGCATTGATTTCCTGCCTGAACCTGCCGTGTGTTTAGTGGCTGCAGGTCACTGACCTCTCCTGCAGGAAGGAGCAGCAGGCGTCTTTGACATTCTGAAGCTGGAGGAAGCTGGCGCCGATCAGCAGCGACTGGACGTTCTGCTGGTCGATGGCAACATGGCCGTTATATGCAAAGTTGATCAGAGCCTCCAGAGCACTAGACAGATAGAGACAGACAGGTAAGAAGACAGACAGATAGAGACAGACAGGTAAGAAGACAGACAGATATACACGGAAACCTTCTGCCTCTGATCACACTTTCCTTACAGAGATAACATGTTTAACCATTTAGCCTTCATGTATCCTGGGAGGGTTCACCGAGCCCTGAGGTCTGCCCCGGGCTAGAAATGAAGCCCTAGCCTGCTTGTCCCCGACGTCTTTCTCCGACAACGTCTGGTCAGGTTCAGCCCCGAGCCCGACGGCTGGAAAAGACAACAACACTACAGCCAATAGCCTAGCAGTAGCCTCTGACCTCATCATGACACTGGTCTCACCACAGTCCTCACAATTAAACATGTCTGTTGCCAATGAACAGAGCAAACAGCTTCAACTGCTGAAGCATCCTGAGAGGCTCTGCAGCACTGACATTTTGTCCTGCAATTACAAATAAAGAAACATGTCTGACCAGTTTCTATCCACTAGAATTTAGTCCTAATGCTCGCCAAGGAACGTGGCAGGCTTGAAGTACCGGTCCGCTGGCTGTCGCATGAGAAAACACCGGACCAGGGATGTTAATGATTAATCATTAAGCGATTAATTGCCATTAAGAATTTAACCGATTAAAAATGTATTAACTGACAATGTATGTTTTGTGTAGCATTTCTCCAGAGCTCACATATATTAACTTTTATACCACAAGAGGGCGTACTTCACCTTTGCAGTTCAGAGAAACTACTGGCGCAACAAAAGAAGAAGCGGTCAAGTGGAAAATGTTGAGGCAAAATGAAACACAGATCCGGTACAACGTGAATGTTGTACCACCTGACAAGTCAGCACCCGGCGGTTGCAGTGCAAGTCGAAAGTGGAACACCGTCCTCCCAACTATCACGTCGGTGTTAGCTAGAAGAGGCTGTAGCGATGTGCGTGCAGAGGCAATAACTCAGAGGCTTTGCTTTATGGTGGAAAAGGACATGATGCCTCTAAACGTGGACAGTGAGGGATTTTGTGAGCTACTGAACTACACTGAACCAGGCTATCGCATCCACTCAAGAGGTACAATTCAATTACTAGCCGCATTGAGAAGCGGTACAACGAAGAGAAAGACGAGCTTAAGGCGCAGTTACTTTCAGCCGACAAGGTGGCTGTAACTGCAGAGAGTTACATCACAGTTACACGCCACTACATGACGAAGACTGGCGTTTGAAATCAGCGGTCCTGCTAACTGAGTCCATACCAGTCAGACACACAGCAGACAACCTGGCTGATAGCCCTGATCCAGAACCCTGCGGGAGTCTAACCCTAACCTAGCCCTGATCCAGAACCCTGCGGGAGTCTAACCCTAACCTAGCCCTGATCCAGAACCCTGCGGGAGTCTAACCCTAACCTAGCCCTGATCCAGAACCCTGCGGGAGTCTGACCCTAACCTAGCCCTGATCCAGAACCCTGCGGGAGTCTGACCCTAACCTAGCCCTGATCCAGAACCCTGTGGTAGTCCTTCATCGTATGGCTGTTCACCTCTCCCAGAGGGTCCTGTCCTGCTCTATTGACTTTTTACCGCATGAAAGTCAGCGAGACGATAACGAAACCAATACGTCATCGTCGCATCCCAGGGACATCGTGCCGTCAGAGAGGGTTCTGCATACGACTCACCCCTGACCACGTAGATAGGTTCATTTCTTAAATACAGACCAGTAGGATCCAAGTTTATTGTGGAGAGGTTCAGAGTATTTTTTATCTTCCTTTTATACTTTTATACAAATGGGTTTGGTTTGGTCGGCCTTGTCAGTCTAGAAATGGCAGTAACTGAGTTGAGCCGGACCAGATCTGTTAAACTGTTGAATGAATCTTATTAATTATTAATGATTAATCGATTATTGATTGTTAACGTGTTCAACTATCGGTTCAGGAAAATTCACAAAATTTGCAACCCTACACCGGACAGAACCGGACCTCTTCCTGATGGATCTGGCCTCGACATGTCGCTGCTCCCCGTCCTGAAGCTTCCTTTTCACCATGTCCATTTTAGCTGGCATGAAAACTGACCACTACCTGACCAGTACCACCACAGTCTCTACTGGTTCTACTGGGAGCTGACCAGTATACCAGTGGGACCAGTGTATTGTTACCTGGGGTCCATTCCCTGCATGACGATCTCGTCCTGTTTGCACTCCACCATGTCGTTGGTGAACATGGCGTGGAAGTACGGGATGGAGGCGGCCAGGACGATGCGGTGAGCGCTGAACTTATGATCTCCAACCTGGAAACAGCAGGAAGTCCAGTTACACCACAGCACTGGTCTGACTGGGAAGCTACTCTAAGCTAACCCTAACCAATAGGTTGGTAACTAGTTCCAACAGTAGATGATGGACTGCACCATATTATTCTCATTTCTTATATATTATTTCTGCTATACTGACATCACTACTGACATCGCTACACTACTATACTGACATCACTACTGACATCGCTACACTACTATACTGACATCACTACTGACATCACTACACTACTATACTGACATCACTACTGACATCACTGCTGTACTGACATCGCTACACTACTATACTGACATCACTACACTACTGACATCGCTACACTGCTATACTGACATCACTACTGACATCGCTACACTACTATACTGACATCACTACTGACATCACTACACTACTGTACTGACATCACTGCTGTACTGACATCACTACTGACATCACTACTATACTGACATCACTACTGTACTGACATCACTACTGACATCACTACTATACTGACATCACTACACTACTGT
>CABFOQ010032730.1:0-12358 GCA_900660455.1 Gephyroberyx darwinii
TAGACAGTCATACCCCTAGTGATCTTCCAGCCTTGAAGTCAGCTTTCTTCTTCTCCATGTCCTCTAATAATTTCTCCATCTGTCAATCAAAAGCATCAAGTTACCAGATTTTCATGTCAAGCACGCACACACACACAAATACACCTTCTAAAAACTACAAAATGCACCTGACACTGTCCGACAACCGTCAGTCGTCGTATCATAAGCTCTGTCATCCAGTATGAAATGACAAAATGTCTTCAGTCCAATGAATTCACTTCCAAGAAATGGACATAAAACACACCTGTAGTTATCTTGCTATCTTGGCCAGATTACAATTAAAGGAGAGATTCCAACATTTCCCATGAATTCAACTATGCCATGCTGGTTAACAGGGAAAAGTAGATAGGAATGTATTACTGTTACTGCCCTGACAAACTCATTCAATGATTAAATGCACTCTAACCTTCTCCTGCCTCTTCCTCTTCTTCCAAGCCAGGAAAGTCTCCAAGGTAATGCGGGTCACGTTGACACCTAGAGCTGAACGCTGGGAGAGAGACAGAGACATCAGCACATGGCAGGTCAAGAAAGCATCCAGGACAAAATGAGTCACGTTAGGACACAGAACAACTTAAAGGTTATAGGTACAGAGGGCTTTCAGGTGACGTAACACACCCTGTGGCGGCCATAGTGGAGGTCTTCGGGGGCTCTGGGGCACCTGGTTTGCACACTAACGTTAGTAGAAGCTAACATTAGCAGTACCTAGCAGTCACATGTTAGCATTAACATTGGTTGCTTTGGTTAAAGTATCCTGCTGGCTAGTTACATAGCTAACGCCTTTGTTAGCTATGTAGAGTAGAGGCTAAGGTTGCAGTTTCCTGTGTCGCCGCAACTTACATTTCTAAACAGATCCTCATCAGACTTCACTTTTACTTCTCAACGTTACCGAATGGATCTACACCCACACCACAACAGGTCATTTTCTTTTTCAATTTCTGATGGTGGTGCCAGCCATGGTTGCTATGAGATTCGTGACACACCTGCAAAGCCTCTCTTAAAGATAAAAGATGATTTGCAGTGATGCAGGTGTCCTCACTCGCCTGCATGTTTTGACCCATCTTCATCACACACCCCATGCTACTATATTTATACGCATGTAGGTGCGTAGGTGCAAGCAGCCATGAAGCAGCCCTACATCCATACCTCATTCTCTATCAGTTCCTCCAGCGAGATTTCATCCTCTTTCTCCTCCTTCTTCTTGTCTTTTTTCAATACGAAGCCGGGAGGCAGGGCATGCCGATACATGCAGGTATCGCCCCCTCCTGGACACACCCAGAACCAGCCATACTTATTACTCTCTATGGCCTCCAGGAAGTGCCTGCAGACCTACAGACAAGAGGATAGATTAGGTGGCATTAGATACATAGAGGGAAAAGGAAACAATATTTCTCCAACATTTTTTTGACGTTGAGTGGGGGGTTGAAAAGCTATTGAGGAACATTTTATTGTACTTAATTGCTGCCTGTGTATAAGTATTATAAGTATAAGTATTGTGTGTCTATGTGTGTGTTTCCATGTGTCCGTCCACTGACATATCTGCACATTTAAAATCGAGGGAGAACAGAAACCAAAATGCTACGCGAGCCTGTAACATTTTTTCCCTCCGGATTTGGCTCTCTTTTGCTCAGCCTCTCCAGGTTTCTTGTTCCCTTCATCCCTTACCATCTGTGTCTTGGCTTGTACTCCGCCTCTTCATCCCTCCCTTAACGAATCCATCCCTCCTTTTCTCCCTCCCTCTACTTGTCTCTGCCTATGATATGGCTCTCTTTTTCTCCCCTCAGCCTCCGTGTGTTTCTTTTCCCTTATCATCATCTTTCCTGCTGCACAGCCAGACAGGGTGAGAAATTCATACCAGCCACCAGCCAAATACTGCGAAATCTGGGCTGTGAAGGGCAAGTATCTATTCAACCAATCACTGCCTAGAAATTATTTTACCCATTCTAAAAATCACATCAGTGAAACAGCCGAACGGTGAAAGTGGCCAGCAATTTCTGGAAACCACAAGCCACTGTGGCCATTTGACAAAAAAAAGCCTTTTCCTGCCCCGCGTGCACTCCACTCTCCCTCCATCTAATGCATTAACCCCTTCGTCATTCCCTGCCTGTATTGATCCAGCCGAGCTGACTTACAATGTGTGTTTTGGTTTTCTTCTTCTCAGACTCTCCGTGTTTTTGGTTGACCACCTCCTCCAGCTTCTTCTCATCCCAGTTCTCCATGGTGTCTAAAAACAGACAAAATGGCCCTATTATAAAACTGTATACCTGTATATACATGATGATACAAAGTGATTTACAAAGAGTAGCAGCAGGTTAAATGATAGCCAATAAGACAAGGTTACAGAGGAATGCAGCAGCTCTAAAGCGCACACCTTTCTCCAGGTCTTCATCTCTTTCGTCCACGTAGACGCTTCTCTTCTCACATTTCCTCTCCAGAGTGAGGTCATGGCTGAACTTGCACTTATCACCCTTCGTACACTGGCCCTGCTTAAAGAATGCGCACAGCACTGACTTAGGGTCCACACCTGTAGAGAGAGGGGGAGAGGAAAAAGGTTATTGTCATTAGTTTGTCTCTATTACTACACTGGTCCTGCATGGAGAACATCGTTCCAAGATGGTCTCAATGCTGTTTCAGAGGCCCTGAAAGTAATATAACTATACAGAATATCAGCATCTTGTATCCAAACATATCTGCATCAGACTCATACAGTAGTGGGCAGGTGATCATTTTAGTTTCCTTTGAAACTTCAGGAATGTGTGTGTACCACACACTCGATGTGTGGCTTATGTTTTCTCAATTTGTATCAAACTGTACAATTTAATTGAGATGTATTGAGACTTGATGTCAATTAAATTGTCAAAAAAGATGGAATTAGAGACGTTTGTAATAATATGTAATTAAGCGCTGTAATTAAGCTTAAATGAAACAAGGGGGTTGTATCTTTTATTAAAAAAAACATTATTGCTTCCTTTCACATTAACTTCCAGAATTTTCTTTTCATCTTGATAAAAATGATAGAAACAAAATTTTTGTGCAGACCTTGGGAAAAGAAAAGCTCAACAATGTAGTATTCCTATGACTAAAAACACTCTCAAAGACTGCATGTGTCAATTACCTTTGCTGACTTTCTGAGCGGCGACTACAGGTTTAAACAGCTCATTGAGTTCATCCAGCTCTTTCTTCTTATCAGACTTCTTATTGGTCTTGTCAGCCTCCGCCTGGCCATTTACAAACACACACACACACAGAAAAGAGATCTATTAAAACACATTATTCCAACAAACCAATAAGATTAACACAAAGACTTCAACTAGTGCAGCATTTCCCTCCCTGCTAGCAGCTGGGGTAACATCCCACGTTCCATAATGGAGGAAAAGTGAACAATTACCCTCCATTGTCATGTCAGTATCAGGTTTTTGTCAGACAGCTTTTAGCAGGTGTCTGTCTCACACAAGGATGAGGAAAAGGGTGTAGTGTGATTACAAGCTACAGCTGAGTGATTAGTCTCTAGTGTGACAGAGAACTTAACGTGATGCGTTCGTGATCGGTGTAGATCAATTTCTAGACATTGACCAACTTTCTATATTGTGGCGGTGTCATGAGCCTTTGTATGGGAAACACTGAGGTGAAAGGTTTTTCCAATGTTTGGACACTTCTGGATACATAAATCAGAATGTACACCAGCCAGATGACAGCTGGGAGCAGAATATAATCAGCTCAGTCTTGAGCCACTGGGTAAGTAGAGTGCAGTTGGGCCAGGGCATTGGCAAGCAGTATTTTCTTTCACAGCTGCCTCGCTCCTGGGGATGACACACCTGAAGCAGCTTGTTATTGACCTACTTACCTGACTATTTATGCTGTTCAGTCTCTCCCTAGCTCTCTCCAGAGTCACGATGGCCCTGTCCCCAGGCAGACTGTCAACCCTTCGTTGTGGTAAGTGGTCCTGATCTCCAGTGTTCATCTTCCCTGTCCCCCCTCGCTTGCCTAACATGTCCTCAGAGACTGAGCCCCCTGTGACAGATACTCTAGTCCGGGAAGAACCTAAGTTGGAGTTTTGCCCCCCCCTTTCCCCTTTTGTCAGACTTTTTAATAAACTGTTGTTTTAATGGCAAACGGTGTAACTGCTGCTTTATATCCAAGTTCGCCTCTCACTGCCAGAGGTGCTACACCGTAAAACGTTTAACAGTTGACAATAAAAAATATTAGAGAGAGGCGAGAGGACAGTAAAGAGGCAGAGAGAGGCAGTATGGATGGAAAGAGAGACAGCATTGTGATTCAATGCTGTAGTAGGATGGAGCAAGTAAGACAGTGAGAGAAAAGAGGGGACGGAGAAAGACATGTGTAAGGGAAAGGCAAACAGCCTACTGACCGGTCTGGCACCTGGTCCATGTTTGACCTGCTGAGTAACGTTCTTAATGAACTTCTGCTGCTTGGCTCCTTTCTTGTTCTTCAAACCAAATGTCTTGTCCTAGAAAACAAATGTCATCAACATCAGATCCATCATCAACTCCAACACCCACTGAGCAAATTGCTCTAGAGAGATGGTCATGAAAACTGTTGCTTTCCTTTACCTTAATTCTTAATCTATAGCTGACGAGGGGTGGTGTGGGCAGTAAACGTATTCTATATCACACAGATGCATGAACATTGTTACCAAAAGCCCCCAGAGGTCAAGAACAGGGTGATTTGGGCAATTCCCCGTTATATTAAATTTGTAGTTTTTAAGTGACTTTAGGAAAAAAGGAACATGATTTGAGTCACAAAAAGCTCAAGTACTTCTCTGAACACCAAGAATATAATGAACATTTATCATATCAAGTTGGTGTAACCTACTTGTAAAACCTAACCGCTGGGTAAATAATAATCCATCTCAGCAATGATTTAAGATTGGAAACAGATTTAAGAGCTATAATCAGTCAGATGTGATACAACTATTTTGCTTTTGGATTTGACCAGAAACACAGCAATAATAACTAAAGCTTAGGCAGTAGATTCAGTGTATGAAAACACTGCACACTCATTGAAAAATACTCAAGAGCTGAGGAACATTTCAGAAATCAATATTGGCAGGAAAGCTACAGCTGTTTAAAATGAGCAACAGCCACTGGTTGACAAATAAAGGACCTTGCCTCTTATCACACTTTGCACAATTTGTTTGAAAGGTGAAGTGGATTTTTCGATCCTGTCACAGATCAGATCAAAGACACCTCTTTTGGATATAAAGATAGCATTCAGTATATAATTTCAGATCGTCCTAAAGTGACAAATTCCTCTATATTTACTATTCTGATAACACGGATACCGTTAATACAATAAGCGCATGTGTGACTTTAACAATATTTAACAGCGGCTAACGTTGTTGCTGACCAATAAATTAAGTTACATCCACGGAGCAGAAAGAGGTGGCAAAAGTTTGCTGGTTAGCAGAATTAACAGCTATGTGAATCATCGCATTAACGATATTCTCAAACAGAAAACACACAAACTGGTTTATTTAGACACAAAATTTCAGCCGGAACTGAAAACGGACTCAATTTGGTCCTCCAGCCTGCTGTCCTGTCATGTGTCATCAGAAAAAAGGCCGACGCCACCACTTTGGATCTCCATCCATTGATTAAGACGATTAATGAAATCATACAGCATAATAGCATATGCTTCACATTTTAGCTATAGATAGCAACCTTACCGGGAAAAGTGTGGACACGTTATGAGGCGGTTTGGCCCTGCTAACAACCCGGCTAATGCTCAACAAATAACAGGCGAGCTAACAGCTAACGCTAACGCTAACTAAATACATTTGTCAAATAACTGAACTGAGGGGCCTCCTGACAGCTGGCTAGCTAGTTATAGGTTTGCCCCTCGTGATGAATGCGCAAGTAACGGTTGTTAAAGTTAACGAAACGAATAAAATGATTACAGTACATTTAGGAAACTTTGACAATTCAGCAGATGTCATTATAACGTTAGCTAGAGTTTGCTTTAGGGTACTTCCTAGCTTGATAGCAGTCCATTTTGGTTAGCATTGAGCGACAATCCGCTATGCGGGCGTGCAGTTCGCTAGCTAGCGAGCTAACACTAGTACAGGCATGCTAACTCGTTATTTTACCTCAATTATCTTTTCCTTTTTCTTCTCTTGCGTTTTTTTACTTCCCGCGGCCGGAACGGGTTTCTTTGGAGGCATAGTGGACCGAGTCTACCTGTCTATGAACCTTGTAGCAATATGATTATTTTAATGTGGCGTTTTGCTGTAAAGCCAGCTCCACTTTCCCCACTCGCTAGCACAGCTACAGCATTAGGCCACATGTGACAAGTTGTTGCTAGGCTGATGTTCGATGGCGTCGTCACGTATTCACCTATGGGCATGACGGGTACTGTAGTCAATTGTGCCACGACTTAGTACGAGTAGTAAAGATTTTTTTTTTTTAAATAAATACAAATGTAATCAGAGTATTTAATGAAACTACTCAAGAACTGACATCCCGTACATGAGCAAAATTAGCGTTTTCTACTGAAGGTGTAAGCAACATCCATAACTCAGTAGGTGCTTCAAGAGATCCTCAAAATGCTCTCTTCTGGGACATGAATACGCCATCAATCTAACACCCTAGTAGATTTTGGATCATGTGTAAGATCTGAATAGGTTCAATATTGCTCTTGAGCCGCTGGGCAGGCCAGAACAGAGCCAGCAGCACCAGTTCTTCCTTTAGCTTTAGAAAAAAAAAAAACTGTAGGCTGAATTACAATTTATTTTCTACTGATTTGATTAGGCCAGCAATGCAATTTCTCCCTTTATTATCCTATAGCTGATAGCTTGTTAATATGATAGTTTTATTTTATTTTATTTTATTTTATAGCACTTTTAAGAGAAAAGTGCTGGAGGGTGAATTCAGTTTCTGATAGTACTAAAATTGCCCTTAGGTAAGTGATCGATAGTTATGGTAGATTTTGGTTGTTGCTGATGTACCAGAAAATGGTCTTCAATACATAGAGTAGGTCTATTTATTTTGATTGGAGTTTTAATGCTTGGCCACCAGGTGTCAATGTTGCAACATGTGCCAGTGGAGGTGAGCGGTAATTGATGAAAAGACACCGACCAATACAATGATCAGCTAAGTCCCACAATTTCACCGAGTATCATCAGAAAGCATGATTTGATGTAGCAATGTAGCAATAAGGGTAAGAATAAAAATATGAACAAGAGTAATACTCAGAAATGTAAGATTCTGACTGCAAGGTCAGAGAGGCAACCAGCAGGATTTTTGCCGCTTCGGTTGCTGATTTAAGTTGATTTAATTCGATTTCACTTAAGGTATTTCATGTGATTTAATTTGGCAAATTTGACATGTGTGGCCCCCATCCACAGTCTGTCGAAGTTATTCAGCCAATTCACTGCTCAGAATGTGTGTAGCACAGCGTTCCTCAAACTATGTCTCAGCCAAGAACCAAAATGGGTCACACGCCTGTCTCTTTTGGGTTCTCACTTGTACTAGTATAGTTTAATAAGCCTTGGTTGCTAGGAAGAGAGACAACATTTACTCATTACTCACTCACGACTAGTATGTTATGAGTTCAATTTACTCAACAGGATCCTGGGCTGCAAGCGTTTTGTGAAGCCACATGTTCGCAGCTTATCTGCTGTCTCTGCGTCTGTTCTCATTTGCTGATTTGACTTGATTTATTTTGATTGATTTGATGTGATATACTGTGAATATATACACACAGTATATCTATATCTATATCTATATATTTATATATATAGATATAGATATATAGATATATTTATGATATGTTATGTGTGGCATCCTTCCACCATGTGGCTAACTTAGCTGGTGGCTGTTGTTAAGAATGTGTGTGTCTATAGTAACTCCTGCCTGTATGGCTGTAGGCAAGATTTAACACAACGGAGATGTCTAATATTGCCTAGAGCAAACTTTCTCTGTGGGTTTCTCTCTCTCGCTCTCTCTCTCTCTCTTTCTGTCTCTTATTCTCATCCGCGTACAAGTTTACGTGCGTGCAGGAGCGCTCTAATAAATCACTGTAGAACTGGAGACTATTTTTCCCATAACCACCTTCTTCATATTCATACAAACATCGATCTTTTCTGTGCTCTGCTCATACACAGAGGGCAAGCATGTCTCTCTCACACACACACACACGCACACACACTACCACATACACATACATGTGCGTATACGTGTGTACATTCATACACACACACTCAAATGTGTGCACACACAGATATACACTAAGACCCTCCACCTCCATGGAATGAAAACATCTCCTGCCTAATTAGGAAAGCCCAGCTAGTCGATGTTCTTCCTTCCAGCTAAGACGGCTCAACATCACGTAACCTATCCTAGTCCATTTTTGTAAAGTAATAATCAAAAGCATCCAGGTATTCAGTCTGGTATGGCTCTGCCTCCTCCTGCTCCAAGGACAAAGTCCAACATGTTTTCTGCGCTGCTGACTGCTGAGTGGGTCATTGGCTGTCAGCTGCTCCCCGTCAAGGAACCACATGACACCAGGGTGAAGAAAAGGGCAGGAAAGATTGTTGGACCAGGCCGACCGAGGGTACTACCTGTTCCAAAAACATCCCTCTGGGTGGAAAGAGCATACTGCTCCATAAAGACCGAGACCACCCATCACCTCATCAGCTTTGAGTGCTGCTGCACTAAAAGGAAAATTCCACCCTTGGATATTCTTGTTATATATAATCCATTGGTGATGTTCAGTATCTTCTAGGAGTTATTCTGTCATGAAAGTGATGTTTTAATTTACTTTTTTTTGATGAACCCACATCCCCTCAACCTGCTTTCCCTCTACGTCTACTTGAGTTAGTGATTTCCTTAATTTCCCAGAATGCCTTTCGACTTTGACACCCCCCAGAGAACAGGCGGGAACTTCTTGCATTTCAGCTGTGGGCTCTATGTGTAGGTGAAGATAGCGATAGCAGTAACATAGTAAGTAAGAGAGAGTTCCAGTCCAGAAAATGCAAGAGTCTTACTCAAAACACAGCATGTCGTCTTGTGGCTGCGCTGCATTCAGAAATTGGTATCGTATAGGCCGTATAGGCCGTCGCCATGGGCGCCATCCATCTCTAGGGGCACCAAATCAAGAAGACGAAAACTAGCGCCTCGTACAAAATACGAAAATAGACATTAGCAAAATAACACATGCAATCACCCATTAATAACTAAATAGGGCGCCAACGTTCACAACACGACTCACGCAGCTCTATCTGGCTGCTGACGTCACGCCATCAACACATCAAACCAACGGGACACGACAAGTGAGAGAAAGTGAGAAAAAAGGGCAAAACTTTCTGGTGTTCAGGGCAGAAGGAGAAGAGGAGAAAGAGAGAGAAAGAAGTTTTGATATAAACTAATTTTCTCTTAAAGCTAGCTAGCGCGACACAATCACGGCGTGCTTCATAACAGGACAACTGATGGAAAGCGAGGGAGTGAGAGCATTAACAATAGTAACAGACAGTCATGTTTTTTGGGTTATTCGCCCCCCCAATGTTGTCCATCTTGGACCAAAGCTACTTCTGCTACTATTTTCTATCTACTTTCCTCTCTTTTTGGCCCTGCTCAGCTAGGCTGTAGTGAAGGATGTTGATATGTTGGTCAAATGAAAAACGTTGTCGTGATTGATTGATGATGGATAGATTATCTTATTTCCATTGACTGAATGCTCATTGCATGTATCTGCCTAGTCATTTAAAATAATAATAGTCAAGTAAGTTATAATAGCTCTAGGTCAAATACACTGAAGGCCATTCATGAGAGAAACAGAATAAGAATAGTGATGAAAACAAAACAACCAGCAATAGATTTTTTGAGTTAAGAGAAATAATCTAACAGTAAATGGCTCTGTTCCTGTGTAATTCATAATATTTATAATTCATCTGCTCCATTTTTTTTAGATGCACTTTTGAAATATTTTGGCCAAACTATTTTGGCAACCTCCCATCAACCTCATCCAACCTCACATCTGCTGGTGATACAACATCCTCTGAACTGAGCTGTCTTTTTCCACACCAGCTTCTGTATTTTAGACACCTTTCCTATCAGATGGCAAGCAGTTAAAAGTGAAAGATGTTTGGCTATAATATGGTAGAAAGCTTAAAGAGATTGCTTATTTAGGTACAACAGTGGTTGATTTTATTTCACGAGCCCTGTTAATATATGTTTGCGTGTGTGATGTGTGTATTTGTGGCCGTGGAGGCGTGCAGTCAATGTCAGTGGTTTGCTGTGTGTATCATGTGCAACAGAAATAAAGTGTGTTGTGTTGATAACAGTGAGCGGTGTCATGTTATTACGGTTGCGGGGGGGGCACCAGTCTGGAATCTCGCCTAGGGCGCCAATTTGACCGGGGCCGTCCCTGCTCTCCTCTTCTATGATGGATTTCTCCCAGTATGGTTGTTGAACCTGACACCACAGCCTGCCGTTTACCATTGATGTTTTAGATCGCTGAAATATTTGCTCCAATTAAACTCCATTCCAGCCGCACTGGAAACATCTCAATGTGACGTGACATCGTCTACGTTTGGCCACTTGTCCACAGGAATAAGAAAGAAAATCCACCACCAAACAACAAAATGGACCCAGAAATACAAGATACATCACCAGTAGTGGGTTTTATAACTGTGTTAAAGTGTTTTAGGGTGGATTTTTCCTTTAACTAGCTGTTCTGAGATTCACCCACTGCAATCCCCCACAATGTCTGGACTCTTTCTCGCCATGTTTATAAACCTTATTACTGTCACTATTTATTACCAGGATATTTTATTTTATTATTAACCAGTTAATTTCAGTGGGAGCACTAGTGGCTCTGAGTTTTTATTGAACTACACTGAGCTATTGACTCTCTGTCTGGTCTCATCAGCTCATGTGTGTTGTGGTGATTGGCTGTGGTGATTGTGTTTTTATTTCTATTCCTATTGTTCTTACTGTGTTTTTTATTGTGTGTTTTTATTGTTAAACCTGCCTGCAAACCATATTTCCCTCGTGGGACAATAAAGATTTAAATTGAACTGCATTGAATTATTCACCGAGAAATGGGGCTGATACTTTACAGGCTGATAAACAATATTATCCTGTTGGGTAATATGTGAACAGCCTCTTTTAATGTCAAGTATTTTAGATTTTGTACGATGTTGTGTACAAAAGTCAAATCCGATAGTGCTGTGAATAAAATACAAATGTGTCAATCAGAAAATAAAATGATGCCAACTTGTATATAATTAACACACATTTAGGTTCGTTGGTGGGGTATCCACCCTTTCTCCAATCAACTCCCACTCATGTCACTCTCATTAGAGACCACACTAGCTGACTACTATAATCTCTCCACACTACATTATGGTTGATACAGGAATGGTGTGTGTAAAGGCATCGTTTATAAAACGCTGTAGCTACAGAGAAGTAGAGGTGGTATGGAAGCATTGTGAATACATACACGCCCCTTTTGGCCAAAATTGTTGCTGTCTTGTGTTTTGTTTGATGCAAATCTCAGTCAAATCTCTCCAGATTATGACAGGAACCTGCACAGATTACAAGATGACAGAGATAATTAGAGTCAACTTCTTCTCTTAAATAAAAAATGAAGAGTTTCATTCCAAAATTAGATATCCACTTTTTTTTTTTTTTTTTTAAATGACGCCACTCTTACAAAATGATTGCTGGCAAGAATATAAAGCTCAGCATTGGTTACTTTTATCATTATAAACATAATTGTACGTGTTCCTGTGTTTCTGATATATTAACTGATGGATTTCAGGAAGCAAATAAACATTTCACCTGTCTGTCATTCACAACGTCTTTGAATCTTGCTATAGCTCTACTTTAAACCTCTTGTTTTTATTAAAACAATATTGAAACCGTGGTCGCTTGTAAAAAGAGAGTGACAACAACACATATTTGGGACTTTAACAAACTCACTCTATTATCGTCCCATGTGTCACGTGCAATTCCACTCACACTGAGTGTTTTGATTAGAATTGAAATGAACTCGGCTTAAATGATGTGAGCATTTCATTTAAGATTTGCAATCAGCTAAATGGCTCGATTTAGAACAACGGAAATAAACCAAGTAATTAATTTGAGAACATTAGAAAAGCGCTGAAAGATAAATCTGAGAACGGCAAAGAAGTAAATTATTTATATGAGCCGAAGTGGAAGGAGCTTAATGCTGAATGGAGCCAAGTGATTCATTCAGAGGAGTCAGTTCTAAATGACTCTGAGCCAGTTTGATCCTGAAGTTAAAAATAGACACACACACACACACACACACACACACACACCTCTTGCATGCCTGTTGG
>CABFOQ010032731.1:9526-26540 GCA_900660455.1 Gephyroberyx darwinii
ATTGCATCAGTTATATAACAGTTTTAATACACTTGCCCACTATTTTGGTAGGCATATTGGTCTAATTCAAGACTTGAATCTTAGCCATGACTTGGAATCAACCTCCCTTTGGCCTTGGGCTTCACTCAGACTTGACCTGGCCCTCTCTTTTCAAAGGACTAAGATGGACTGGAACACAGACTTGCCATAAACATTACATTTTGTGGCACATGATGATTAACAATATTTACACTACCATCTTCATCCCCTTGGTGGCAGTATAGACCACAGGAAAGCACCGAGGAGGAAGCGGTTCAAATTTCACCTAGCAACAGGGCTGCTGCTTGTTCATTCACACACCTACATAGTTACACGTGATCCCCTTCCACTTTCACATGCACAAACAATCCATCACAAGTACATACAAGCAAGCTAGCTCAGGTACAATTCCATACATGTAAGCTGATGATACTACATACAGCCTCATTCATGCACATAACACACACGCACACACACATACACACAGTAGCCCTATACAAATGCACGTATAAACAACAAACAATGAAATTTGCACATGTATAAAGCATCAACATTATAGACAGAGAGCAAGCAACAGTGCCTAGCAAGCTGTGCCTGTGTGACACCAGGGCCCTGTCATGCAGCCCAGTGCTACTGTCAGCCCACATAAAGCCACTTTCAGTGTGAATGGAAGCGCTTTGAGTTGGCTTTCAGGCCACGGTCATACTCAATGCAACAGGCTCTAATAGTAGAGTTACTCCCACCCCTTTACCCCCCATCCTCCTCTGCTGCTTTCTTCCTTTCACCCTCACCCACCTCCTTTCCTTTTCTCTTGCTTTTCTTCCTGTTTCACTCCCTTATATTCTTCAACTCTCCCACCCTCGCCCCATTCCAAATAAACAGATAGACCCTGTTTATTTGTCCCATTTGAGAAAACAAATCCAGAGATCCTGGTGCTCTGTAAGAAATCAAAAAAGCAATGCAAAAATCAATTGGCTCTGCAAGTCTCAAGACTTCCATGCAGTAAATTGGCCCTGAATGACAGCACTATGTGGACCTTTTTCTTTTTATAGTTCCTCTTTAAAAAATAAAACACAACTTTGGGAAAGTGAGGAGCGCACAACTGCTGTTCGTTTCTCTGGAATGATGTCAAGGAACTTTTGATTGGAAGCACACGTTTTGTGGTATTTTCTGTCCACCCCTTATTCTCGTTCCCAAGTGGCTAAAATCTTCTCATACTTTTCACTCCGTAGAGGGATGAACTTCATCAAGATAGTCAAATTTGTCAGGGCCTTGGAACTCCCTACCCGCTGTAGGAAACAGACTAATTACTCCTGATCAATTAAGAGGCCTAGTTTTCCAGTCTGCATGTGTGCTGGCAGGTGACAGACATATAAACTATAGAGGCCAACTTCCCCCATACTTCCTAGGCCTTTTAATTAACTCTTTGATCTGAGTGCTATGTAGTGAGCTCAGGCCAGAGGGGCCAAGGAGAGAATGGATAGCGTTCCACACACTGCAAATCACAGCAGGAAAAGAGGGAGAAAAAGCTGACAGACACCCGTTTTATTTGAAAAAAAGTGTTTATCCTTGTTGACTTTGAAAAGATGTTATGATACTAGCTTTGGCTTATCAAATCTCAGGAAATTGTGTAAATCCTGGCGAGTTTAGAGGGTTCCTACACAGTTCATCATACATGGATGCAATATGTATTGTAATTGGTTGTAAGTGTAAGATGTTGTACTATCTGAGGTCACATACAAACAAAATCTGTTACCTCTGTGCTGAATAAAATGATGTAACACTGAACGGGCTGCTTCAATGTTGTGTGTTAGGGACTAGACCTTGAGTGGAGACTACTGGGATTTGAGGGGGTTGAAGTGAAGGGGCAACAGATCTGGCAAGTTTTAAAAGGAGCAGCTCACTTTGTTGGTTGGAATTTGCAGCACCATGGAACGACTTAATAACAATGCGTGAAGCAATGAAAATTACACAGCTCCCGCTCCAAAGGAAAAATTAATTGCTCTCAGGTTGCACTCCAGAGAAGTTTGTTCATCCAAGCACGCGGGTACAATCACTCACATACTTACAGGGGCAGGCAGGAAATTCACCCTGCTCCACCCCACCCTCCACCACACACACACATGCATGCAGACACACAGGTGCACGTGGAACCTTGGCTGCGAGCAGAACCAGGCCTTAGGTCTCAGTGGTGGATGTGCAACCATGTGTGTACAGTCGTGTGTGTGTGTGTGTGTCTGAACCTGCAGCTCTCCTGTGCTGTGCAGTGGAGAGAAGAATAGGGCCTGGGCCACATTCCAGCCTTGCCTCCCTGGGCGAGAGACAGTGTTCAGCATTCCTCTGCCTGCCTATCAGGCCAGGTGCATTCCAGAACACACACACACAAATACGCTGTACATGTATGCACACACACACACGCACACACACATTTGGACAAACAACACACTCAATCACACACAAAACATGTATAGACATGTGCATTAACACCCATGTGTGCATACAAGCCCTTACCACTGATCATACATTATTATGTGTCTACAAAAACAAACAAAAAATAATAAATAATCTCTAATAAAAAGCTTTGTATGGAAACAAAATATGAAAAAACATATCAGTCTACCTCTTAAACGTTCTCCTAAACCCGCCTGCCTACATACAATTATCTACCCACAATGCACATACATATGCTAGCCCACTCTTATGAATGCTCCATACACTCATACAGTTACAGTATGTAGGCTTAAACCAAGACAAACCGCCATTGTCTGTGCACTGCTACTGTTGTGTGTGCCATGTGAAAAGATGTTCTCTGTCTCTTTAATTCATGTATGATTCAGTCATTTTTAATGCATGGATTTTTCTGTTTGGGGGAGGCTGAGCTATTTAAAGAGCAGGGATTGAATACACAGTGAATGTACAGCCAGCCTCTTTTTGAAGTTCTTACGGCACTGCGATGCGCTGTGAGTCACACATGACAGTGCAGACGGGGGTGGAGCGAGCGTGTGTATGTGTGTGTGTGTGTCCTTCCTTTCATTTATCACAAGATTTACTTAGTTTCTTTCTTCTAAGCTTGACAGGAATCACATAGGAAAAAAAAAACAGGTATCTCTCCTCTCCTCTGAAGTCATTTCCTCTCTGCATTTTGTAATCTCTCTGTACTTGGGTGAACCAACACAGCAACAGTCTGACGAGCGTGATGGCACTCACCTCTTCTCAATGGTGAGGCAGGCAAGTACAGGGAGTAAAGGGGGATAAATGGAAGCAGAGAGGCAGGAAAAGGGGATAGAGAGAGATAGATGGACGGAGGAGAGAGAGAGGGAGACCTCGTTTTGATGCTCCGCTTATGCAAAGGCAGTTTTATCTGCAGGCTTGGTCGAATGTAAACGCACAACGGCCCCGGAACAAAAGCTCCATTCAGAGTGAATGCGCTGCTTCCCTTCCACACTACACCGCCATCAGATGCAGAGAAAAGCCTGTTCCCTACATGCTATTTGACAGGCACGGGACTCCTTGCTTGAGAAGCCCTGAATCAGACCCATTACTCTTTGGCATTTCTCCCTCAACGTTACACTTGCTTCCCCCTTCCTGCATTCCCCACCACTACCCTTATCCTTTTCCGCCTTCCTCCCTCTCATCCTTCTGCTCCCTCTCCTCCTCCCTTTTGTCCCTTTTACATCCCTGTTCATGTCTGCTGGTAGCGCAAGCCAATTCCCGCCCTGCTCCCACCCCACAGCCCACTTCTCATCCATTTCCATGTGGCGACTTTTCATCAGTGAAGTGCCTTCCTGGCCCGACCACCCCCACTCCACCTACTCCCTCCGCTACTCACTGAATGGATGCGGCATTAAGGGGAAAGAGAGAGCGAGAGAGAGAGCGAGAGAGAGTCAGAGAGAGAGCGAGAGAGAGCTGAAGCCGTCCTTCCTTCCTCCTGAAAAAGCCACCCCTTTGGCTGCCGCAACTGTGGTACGTTCCACAGCGAGCACTGCAGAAGTTGAGAGAGCACATTGTTTGTAATCTGGCATCGCAGGGGTCACTTCCTGACTCGTGTGTCCGCTCCCTGAGCCCCACGCCGATCCCCCCCCCTCTCCCTGTCTGTCCATCTATTGGCCAGGCGGCCCAGGGCTTTTGGACAAACCCTGTTCTTCCCCTTTTGTGTAGGAAAGCTCCAACATCTGAAAACAATCAAATAATCTGGGCACAATGCGCCTCTTTATGGAGGGGTGCTGGTGGTTCCCAGATGAGCGGGAGGATTAAGTGGAGGAGGCCATAGGGGAGAGAAAGAGAGGGACGGGGATGGGGATGGGGCTACACAGCTGAAGAGGGGAGGGCAACTTATTGTTACTGGATTTTCATGGCAAAGCGTGTGTGTCTGTGTGTAGGCAGCTCTGAGTGGAGGGATGCTTTTGAAACAGGGAAAATATCTGAATACTCTCCCTAAGAGTAAGATGAGGAGTCATGCCTGACTCAGTGTTTTTCGGTCATCGATTCCTCCTCATTTGATGCAGAATGGAAAAATGTTGGGGCCACACACTCAAAAATGAATCTTTTTATTTATTTATTTTTTCACATTAAAAAAACTAAGCCTGAGTAATACTTTAAATACTTTGTGAATAGTGACAAATTGTACAGTTACAAGATGGTGCAATGAGTCAGATGAGTCAGATGAGTTAGATGTTGGTAGCCTCTGCTTATTCAGGGAACATTACTTTAATTCATATTTATGACAATATCAGTATTGGAAAATGTATGTCTCTCTAGCTCGCTTTCTTTCTCCTCTTCTCTCCCTCTTACGTACACACATGCACACAAACACCCACACGGGCATGCACGCGCCCACCCACGCGCACACACACGTGTACGCAAACTCCTTTTTCTCCTGTGTCTCTCATGCTGTTCCTTCTCATCCCCATGAGAATGGTAAACAGTCATCTGTAACTTCCCCTCCAACATATTCATTAATCCCTTCTATCCTGTGGGGCTGGATGATGATTACAGGGAAGCCAACTGAAGCCGCCCAAATAAACACCCCTCAGGCAGCAACAAAGGCCTGTCCACCTCACCCTAAACACAGCTTCCCCAGCAAGATCAGGTTTCAATCAAGCCCACGCACAACACACAAACAATAGGAAGTAACAGAGTCTAGAGCACAGAAAAGGCCAACTGTGGCTGAAACCAATTTTGTTTCCTTTTTTCGATTTGAAACGTTGGTAACTGGTACATATTTACTGTGCAGCAGATCTTAAGTGTTGACTGTAATCTGCTAATCTCTGTAAACAGCAAGTTTTAAACCATGTAACAATACAAAGTAAATTCTTCCTTCCCTCTTTCATTTACTTGAACATACTACACTGTCATTCGTAGGTTGTTTTAATTCTGTGAACTGGTTTAGCATTCCAAAGCAAAGCAGAGAACATTACTTATTTCCCCCTCTAAAAACACTCCAGCATGGTTTATGGATGCTCACATAGTTTACATTCTAGCCATTTACTGAGCTCAGGCAATCCCAAAGAAGTGTTTCTCTCAAGGGCTTCACAGCCATGATGACCTTCCATTTGAACCAACATCCTTGTGCATGGTCACAAGACCAGATTTCTACCATGACACACTTTTACTCATCTAGTTATCCTTATCCATCTCCTGAGACATTCTTGGAGGGAAAAAAAACAACTTAGATGAAGATTTCTGAGCTAGTATTTTCGTAGAGGTTTTAGTAATATGTTACATGCGTGCAGCTTTAGTTAGTATATGCAGACATAGACACAGTCAGAAGGAGAAAGACTGCGAGAGCACACAACACATAGTCAAACATGCCTAAAGGCGCTCACACTTCCTGTCCCTCTAGCCACTACACCTTTCCTGCTCACCACCCTACAATTAGCGTGCCTAACAGTTGCAGGCTTCCGAGGCCAGGCCCATACTAATCATAGGTATGCATTGTTGTGTTCAGCTGCCAGGCCTTTAAAAATCAGCACCTCTTGTTCAAGCCCCGCCTCTTGGCCCAGATGGCCTAGACTCCCCTGACTGTGTTGGCTGATGGGTCCCAAGGCAAACTGGAGAGGAACCACTCTGGAGACTCTACAGGTGGTTTTTAAGAATGGAGAGAAAAAAACATTTCACCACAGGCATCCTCACTTAGGAAACCCGAGTCCACAACATCAACAAAAGATGAAAGACAAGCCCAACCTTAATGTGGTTGAAAACTAAATAATCAAGAAAAGGGATGATGGTACAACAAATTTAAGACAGAAGACTTTCAGATTAGATTATTTACCAAGAGCTGTCATCAGTCATCTCCCGTCTCTCTCACTTGGTGCCCTGAGGTCTCTGCAGACTGCATGGCTGCAACCACACAGACATTGAATTTCCTTTCCATATTGTCTGTACAAAGAGAGGCCTTCACTTCCCTTTTTCTTGTGACCGGAGGTTGCCTGTGCTGCTGGGAGCTGGTGATCAGATCACCTGCATTTTGAGGTCATCACCCGATTGTAGTGATAGTCCAATCCAAGCAATGGATCCTCCAAGCTACCTTGAATAGAATGGGCCTTGGGGTAATGTTTTATTTTTTGCCATGAGCTGGACTGATTTGTCCCTCAACACTATCTTTGGAGCATTCATTGCATTTTCTGAATTTTCTGAAATTCTGTCCTGCAATAGTTCATTTGTCCATGCATTTTCCCATTAATAAAGTTTTTAATTTGTTGTTTATAGTGTTGCAGTATAGTAAAAATATTTAAGTCAAGTTTCAATGTGGCATAGCATGTCAAGTCAAGTAGAAAGCAAAATAAGTTTGCAAAATAATTGTCAGCACTAAAATAATTACTTAAAATATGAATCTTCTCATTGAATAAAACATTCTTGTGGAGTAAAGAAACGTCATATCATTTCAGACACGTTCTGTTTTTAGCCATCTTCCTCTTTTTCTCTAAGGCAAATCAGGTCTAATCGTGTTAGACTTTAGTGAATGGGGTTTGAGTTGAGCTAAACACATTCTTTATTCTATGGCTGTATGTTGGCAAAACAGAAACGTTAGCTTGTTTACCGTCTTAAAGAGAACTGCGATGACCCTGATTACACTTAGTGAAAGAAGTCAAGGAAGGCCTCTGTGAGCTAAACATCCTGTTGCCTTGTTTTAGTGCACTAAAGTATGTTGTGTGTGAAAAACACAGGAAATGCACTTGGCCATCCATATTTGTGAGCTGAGAAAGAAGGCTGACTTCCTGAACTCTGAATACTCTAAAGGATAGAAGCATGCTAGTGGGAAAATTCAAAGATGGCCATTGTTTTTTCTGCTCAATTTGAGACAAGGGATACTTTATTTGGTCTTGTAAGCTTAATAATGGCAATAGTTAACTCTTTAAAAAATGTGGAGACTAGTTTTAACATTTAAGAAAATGCAGCTCTTGTGTAAGGTTAGTCAATTATCCTCTGCAAGGCTTTTTAGTAACACAGACTATATAATTAAATAACCATACACAAAGTTTGTATCAGGTTGACATTCAAATTGCCGATGATAAAACAGCCTAAACAGAAAATTCACCTTTGCTCTAAGGCAGCCATCAAGGTCCATTATATCCGAGGATAGCAGGACTATACATTGTGACACACTGAAGAACTCCACCTCCCTTTGTCAAAGTAGAGAGAAAATCTAATCAAATACCTGTGGAGATTTACAATGTGTGTTGGGTCTGCATATGACAAGGGTCCTGCATGTAGGCTATCTATATATAATGACACAGAGGGATGTTTTATAGGGCTGCAACATAAGGCTGTGGCACAAGCTGTATGAGAGCCAGTGAAATACAAAGAAACTTCTCACACAACATGCTGTCACTATGACAACCGGGCAGAATCATTTAGCCCGATCTCGCCATTCTACACAGCACAGAAATCCAATAGCATTTAAGTCTTATGCAACCAGGCCATGGATTCGCTCTGCATGCAGGGCTTTCAACACATTCTGCAAATAACATTCATAGGTTTCTGCTGGTAACTTTTTAGTTAGCTTTTTTTTTGGGATGTCCCAGCTGCTTGCATCCAACAACTAAGACATGAGATTGTGTGTGTGTGTGTGTGTGTGGTGTGTGTGTTTGGGGGGGGAAGGTGGGGCAAAGTTGCAATATTGACATATCTGCATTCAAGACCAGTCAACCAAACTAATCTTGCTGGTTAAGGCTTATGACTAGAGGCTAATCATGACTAAATGTTTAATTTACCATAATAAGCTATCATATTACCAAACCAATACCACACTGCCACATCAAAGCAAGCCTTCACTATAAATCACAAGTTATTTTCTGAATTGACTGTTGCATGCCATTATGTAAGCAGTTCCTCACAACGTGGCCAATCACGTTTGTTGTTTTTGCTTTATGTAATTACCGGTGCCACCATAGCCATGCTTTTGATATGACTGAACAATGAATGAAAAGCCGACTGCGATACATATGCAACCTAGGCCTTCGCTACATAAATC
Source organism: Gephyroberyx darwinii (assembly GCA_900660455.1). Classification (NCBI taxonomy): domain Eukaryota; kingdom Metazoa; phylum Chordata; class Actinopteri; order Trachichthyiformes; family Trachichthyidae; genus Gephyroberyx; species Gephyroberyx darwinii. Next base: position 18,018 of record CABFOQ010032731.1, read on the forward strand.
ATGAAGGGGGATCTGATGTAATTCCACGTGCTGCACCAGTCAGGTTGTGTGCATTTATAGCATTTTCCCACAGTTTCAGATAATGATTTTTAAAAGTGGCTGGGAGGCAGTCGATCACAGGAAAGCAGCTTAATGAAAGAAAACAACATAAATTATTAATGGTTGTGTCTGTGTGTCAGGCTAAATCCTTCCTCCAGATTATTTTCTACTTTGCGTGCTATCACACAGACGCTTCCCTCTTCTATGTATCAATGCGTGATTGAAGGGAAACTTCTTTTGGGAAGTGCGGGGACTACTTTAGGTCAACTTTGGAAGGGAACATTCCCGATTTTGCACCATATGATTACCGCGGAACGTATAATAACAGGATATGCATTACTCTTCGAGAGAATATCAGAAGCTATATGCTTGTAGTGTTTATTTTGTCGCAATCGCATTATGTTTTTGCTACGTCGCGGAAGGATCTCATTTTCTCAAGCGAGGGTCGACACATCCGCCCAGTTTTCCGATGTTTCATTCCCCCCGAGTTGAAAATGGAGTTCGATTAAAGAAGATGTCCACCAACTTCTCAAGGAAAAATTAAGTGTAGATATTTTTATTATACACGCCGATATCAATACTGAAAACAATTGGAACGTTTTGCCTTGCTTTGGATGCCTTTACTGCAAAATACTCGGACACGTTGACGGAGCAACGCTGCACAGCGCTTTTCAAGTGTTGTCCTGGACCTGAAGTTAGCGAATGGATGCTCGACAGCCAGCCATAAATAACCTGCCAAACGTAACAGTGTACAACAATTTGTACATTTTTTAAGGATCTATACATATTTTTGAATATCCGGGATCTGTGCTTGTTGAAGATGATGATGCAGATGTGCGATTTGTTGTGGTCGGATTTTACTTCCAGGGAAGATAAAATGAATCAACGATTGTCATTCCTCCTCGCGATTTAACGTTAGTTCCAGCCAGCAAAGCTAACGTTAGGCTAGCTCACTTGGTTTTCACAGGAACGCTTAGTTAGGCATGCTCCATCATACACCATTTACTTATTATCCAAAATAGGGTGATTTTTACATGTGAAAGAAAATGGTGATATTTGTGGTATTTTATCCCGCCGTCACTGCGTCGTCGATGCTATTGCTTGGATTTGGATCCCCGTGAGAAAAAAATGAGTGAAGATTCAACAAATCCAAACAACGAGTGAGTAACGTTACTTTCCTACATTCTCTCCACTAACACCATAAAGCTGCAATGATGTGTAACGTTAGATAGCTCAAGATTTTACACGCTTTGGTCGATCAACTATGCATCGCTGTCCCAATAAATGACATTTCTCTACGACCGACCTGGTATTCATCAGCTTACTTTACAAATAATAATAATACCACAGGCGGTCTTCATATCTTTTTGTGTGGGTAGTTTTGGAGGATACTATAAAAACACTCTATATGGATTACTTGACGAGATTAAGAAGAAATGGTGTCTGTCAAGCAGGGGCATATAGGCCCGTACTAAAATGCATCTCACTCTTTATCCTTTTGCTATTATAATGTCATTACATGCATGCTGTGGGAACCCATACTAGTCCATGGTATTGAACGGAATAATCTTGTTCAATGCACATAATTTAGTTTACCGGAAAATGAGATGGCCAGAATATGTATTATTACTGCTGTATATATTGCCTGTTATAAGGCTATTAAAAGGCTATTTCATTGTAGACACGAAGACAACCGATATAATGGCCTATATATCATTTCATAAGGAAACCTGCTCAGTACATCATGTTCACATAGCGTTATTTTGACAACCTGGATCTGTGTATAACCGTTTCCCTGCTATGATTTTGGTTCGAATAACCTCATCGATACAAATGTTGTAAACCATGTCGGTATCGCCCCCCTCCAATATTTCTTTAATGAAAATCTGCCTTCGACCTGCTCGCTGCGATGCCACCGTTCAAAAGCTGAAGATGCCATTTTTTTTCTCAATCACACTCATTTGCATATCACAATCTCCATTCATAAAAAATGTTAAAAAAGGGGCCCGGCGACGTCCAGGTCCCCGGGACCCGCGTGCGCGGATTGTAACTGTAATCTCTCAGTATGGTGTTTTTGTGCACGTTGCGCCCATTTTAAGTCGCAAATTCGTATTGTTTTAATGGGCTGATCCCTTGTGTGCGCTTGTTGACAGTCAGTGAGAAATATCTGCTTCGGGAGGTGCTGCGGTCACATGATCCCCTCCATTCATAAAGTACCTGCCTGCCCATTCACAGCACTGTACACTGTTTCGCATTGCACCGACGATCACACAATGATCACATTTCCTACATTTACTGTAGAATCAATTGTACTTATAAAAAACAGACGTGACTGTCAATCGTTTACTTGAAACAAGTGCCGTGTGCGTTATTATTTATCCGATGTTTTTTTTTGCACTTTCTCTCAGATGTTTTTTTTTTAATTTATTTTTTTAAATAATGTATTTCGCACAGTTATACGGCTTTTTGAAACGTTCACGTCGTCGTGGTTTAATGTCCTAAACACACCCATGTTTTTCCCCCGTTCCATTTATCTGGCGTTCATGAGGTAGATTGATTTAATGCATGGACGCTTTGTCCTTGAACTAGATGTCTGCTGCTTTATATAACATAAGCCAGGGGTTGCCAAACTCTCTCCACATCCCTCCAAATGGATATACATTAGACCCCAGACCCTCATTTGATTAGAGTTTGTCCTAAGGAAACCCATCTGAGCAGGTTTTTGCAATTGGTTACGATTTAGCACAGCCTTGTGTAATTGTGTGTACTTTGACTGGTAGATGCCAGTGGGGAGAGTGAAAACTGAGAGAGTAGTCATCTCAAGACATTTTCTCATCGTGCTAAATTCTAGCGAGTGAAATAATAGTGAAATTAAACTATTCCTGATTTTGCTGGGGACTCCCTGGAACCTCCTCAAGCACCCCTTGAAGCCCCCGGACCCCACTGTGGGATCCATGCTATAGGCTACATCTCTGCATCTGGTGTGTGGGCTGTATGGTTGGTGGGTTTGTTCAAGACTACACGATGGCAGCCACTAAGATGGCTCAAGTGATTCAAACGTTGTTGCTATGATTCCACCACCTCTCTGGTTATTGTATGATTCATAGACACGGAGTGAATAGAATACCAAGCATTGCCTGAGCCATTTGTTTTTGCTGACCCACTCTCCTTAATGTGCTGTTCCCGGTGACAAAGCCGCTCACAAAGAATTCAGATATTTTAATGGTCCTTGGGAGGATCACATTTTGACTTGTTTTACTACTCAGATTATTTTTCCCAATATATATTTTGACGTCGTGAGCTGTTCTGTTTGCCTGTCATACCTTCAAATATGTGTCTCTCTCACTTTAGTTTTGCAGTCTCATTTGTTTGTTTTGCTATAAGGGCTATTATTGGCGTCTCATGTTTGAGGCTATTGCTAAATCATAAGAATTGTCATCCCTTTTGTTTAATTGACGAAAATTGTTTGCACAAATCCTGGTAATGTTTTGACTCTTCACTTCTGTGTACAAGTCAATGAAGGGAAAATACTCTTTGGCAGCCTGCATTGTAAACTTTTCATTTGAAAATCTCCACAAGATGTGTTATGAGATAGTCCTAAAGTGGTTTAGCCTGATTGATAGGTGGTAAGCCAAGCTGGTGTACACACAGCACACCCTTTTCTGAGAACATAACTTGGCCTTGGCGAGACTATGTTAACAAGGTTGAAATGAATAGAAGCCACATAGAGCCTTGTCAAATTTTGGTTTGTTTCCGCTCTGGGGTGTATGTTGGTGTGAACAGTGTGATGTGATGTAACGCTAATGCTAGTTTTGCAGACAAGAACTACGATCATGCAAGGAGAAGGAGTGTGAGATTTATTGTGGGCATGCACAAGCAGCTTCTATGCTGGACGTAAATTTTACTTAAAATATTTGTCTCAACGAGTGCATTAGTCTGGGTTGAGGTCATTGGACAAGGGTGCTTCTGCTGTTACTGTTTCTAGTTGTAATTAACACGTATTTAATTGTAACTGCTGTCTTTGTACACAGTCATTGTATACATGTGAGAAGTGTGTTTTCCCATATTATCCAGTCTATCTTGCTGTGTTGTGTTGTAATGACAACCAACAGATAAAATTTCTCTTTCCTAGTTTCAGATTTTTCTTTCATGATCTAAAACCTGATACACGTTACAGTTACTCACAATCTTTATTACAACATTAAAAATCAAACAGGTAGCCTTGCCAAATTAGTCAGTATGAGCCCACAGAGACTTTGCTTAAATTCATTGAGGCCTATGTTATTGATAAAGGTCAGTGTTGCCATTATAGGTCCCACTGTTTTAGATTCCTGCTGTACTCTGGTATTGTTGGTTGCCAGTCAGGTGATCCTCAGTGATTCCTCGCTCTGTGTCCTCTTCCTATCTGCGTGATTGATTTGACAGCTCAGTGTTTTATCTGCCAATGTGGGTGTCATGATCTTATCACCTGAGGGCTGTTTTGCACTCCCCATTCCTGCTGCCGAGCTTCCCAAACACATTCCTCCCAAACAACCCTCATCATGTCCTGAAACGACAAAGGGAGACAGCTACTTCAGCTGTTAAGACTAGTGCTTTACGGCTTGGGTAATTGCCTATGTCCTGTGGCCCTTATGTTAGGCTAAATCATTTCCTGGACCTTTTTATAGATAGTATTATTTGGGGTTATTGCCAGTTGTTGAAAATGACCTCCACGAACACTTAGCTTTACTAGCTGGCCCAGTCCAGGCCATAGGCATATGTTACCTTTGACAAAGCCTGCTGAGCTGAACACATTGGTTTTGCTTCTGTATTCTTTTGGGGAAGTATTGCTTGCGACCACAATGGCCTACACAGACTGTATTGGAATTTGTTATCTAAGTAGACAAACACGCTTGAGGAAAGTTGTTACAACATTTGACTTGGGCTAAGACTACTCGACTGTTGGTTGTCGGTAGGCATGACATTTGATGAGGTTTAGGTGTTGGCCTGCCGTATATCCTGTGGAAATTGAAGTGTCCTGCATTAAAGAATATCTCTCTGTCTGAACGTTTTCTCTCTTCAGCGATTAAAATATGATGATAAGATATGCAGGGTGATCAGTTGCATAATCCTAGAAGTTACTTTGTGTACAGACTGTTTATGATCTAGTGTCTGTTTGTTCTATTAGAGACCGTTTGTATTGTTTGCATGATTAATGACAATGATCCACTATAAAACCAGAGAGCTTGGACAGTCTGTAACCGAGACAAGCCAACAAACTGAACAGGCCTTGTATGAATGTGGTGGACTGTTCCATTCCCATGGCCAGATTTGGGCCTGGATTCTGTGTATTTTAAACCCAAGCCACTTCCCTCTTATAATTTTCATTTCCTCTTCGAGTATTTTAGGAGCAGACATAAACTGGTGTAAATGTCAACAGTGTATGTAGAGCATATTTCAAATAATTTATCTTATTTCTAAGACAATCAAGTCATAGTGTAGGGCTATTCTGCCTTTGGGCTGTGTGTGTAGGCTATTAGGCCTAGGCTAAAAACCTTCCCCATTTTTTTCTTTCTCTATCTCAACACCAGATAGCATGGCTTGTCTTTTTTCTTCCTTGAGGAGGGCCTCTGATGTTCACAGACCATATCTCAATGCCTCTAAGAAGTGCTTTTAGCACTAAGTGTCTGAATTGTGGATATTGTTTTCAGTTGTGCTGCATGCGGGAGCATGAAGGCTGGGCCTTGTTGTGAGCTCTTTGCTGCAGCTGGGCTGAGACGGTTCTTTCCTGCGAGGCCACAGACATAAAAGGGCACAGATGTAAATCCTAAACCTTGTGTCTTTGATTGAGTTTCCAAACGCTTTGAAAACAGGAAGGGGTTTCTGTGTGTGCGTCGGTGTGCATACACACTTGTGTGTTGATTTCTCTGGGAACATTTGTCATGTGTATTTGTCTGAAAGAAAGACCCCGGATCCTAGATTAGTACGTTGTAGTAAACGTAACTTATCAAATAAAATAGTCGATGAGTCAAATTTTAGGAAAGCTGAACAAACTATTAGGTCCTATAAGAGAAAAGGATGCTTATCTGCTCAGTCAGTTTTGATCAGATTTAGTTCTGCCCAGTAGCCATTTTTAGAACTTGGATCAGACTTTTATTGGTTAGGAAATGCTTTGTTGATTCTTCCAAATTCTGGAGTGGGCTGAGGCTACATGGACTAGGAATCCTACTTGAATGTGAACATAATTGATTTTCAAGATGGACTATATTGTAGTTGGCTGGTTTCTGATGCTTGTCTTTTTTTTCTTTTTCTTTTTACAGCTCACCAGAGTGTGGTGATGATGATGATGATGATGATGGTGATGTTACTGTTTTGCCACGATGGTGATGATGACCTTTTTTTCAACAACAGGGCATGCTGTGATAGTTTACAACTTGTTTCATAGCTGTTTCTCTTAACAGCCATGGACCATCATCATGGTTTGGTGGTTTCTTCTTCCCAGCTTGCTCCTGAGATGTTTTGATGGTTTCTCCCACAGCTAGACGGCTGCCTTGTCCCCTCAGTTTCCCGTTCCCCCTCAGTCTCAGAGTCTCTGCAGTAACTATGACGATTAGAAGCCCGGGTCCCTGGGGACTACTTTCACATCAAAGCAGACCAGAGACGCCGCAGCAGTCCAAATTTGTGGTTCCTCTTTTTTTCTGTAATGGCAAGCACAAGGTTTTAATTTTCCAAATGCTTGTGGTTCAAATTAAGATCATCTCAATATGTGGCTTTGATTGATGTTTGAGAATAGTTTTTTGGCGTTTGATACACATATGGGATTCTTTTGATTTATTATAGTGCCACGGTGCAGCGGCACCCAGAACATTGTTGTTGGGGTTGCAGGCCCAATCCAGTAATGGAGGGGTTGGTTAGCATCGGCGCAAGGCAGAAAATCAATGTTACAAAAACGTTGTCTGAGTGAGCAGTTTGACATTCATGATACTGGTTTAGGCCTATCTTTGATTTGGGCTACAGGCTTATTTGGCCTACTAGCTGCTGTCTGTGATGGATGCTACCAAAAGGGACTGTGATCACTTAATTTGCCTCCATGTTAGGCCGTATTTCTGTGGAGGATGGTGGTGAACTTGACGTGTAGATTTGCTGTGCGGCGCAGCAGCAGAGCAGGCTTGTTCTTTTTTTTTTTTTCTGAGTCTGTTGGTAGCTAAGCTGAATGTTCTTGTGAGGGAGATGACTCACCACCAGCCTGAGGTGTTGAGAGGAGATAGGGCAAATTTCTCTTTCACTTCTCTTTCTATAGCCAACATATTGGTTTTCACTGCAGCTAATATAGCAGGCTAGTGACGCTGTCTGTCTGTTAGTGTAAGCATTTTCCCATCGTCAGTGTTGTTTTATTAATGGCTAACAGACAGCCCCTTCAAAAGTGTCTTGTTGCGGCCTTCTGTCATAATTTGCACTGCGTCCATGTTAGGTCATGTTGGTGTTTGTTTTGAGTATGTCTGTGCCCTTGAGTTTGCCACCGGTTATTGAGGGGATTTGAACCGTGGCTAATTGGCTAGCTAGTTTGCACCGTTCAGATTAGATGCACTGCTGGAATCGACAGTGGAGTCCCAGATTGCGTGTTATTTGTTTCCTCAATGAGGCGCAATCACATTGTAGGAATCTCTTAATGGTTTTTAGAAGAATAGTGGAAATTTTAGGGTGGATTCCCTTTTAATGAATTGTTGATTGCATTCACATTGATGAATTTTACACACATTCTCACTTCGTTCTACTTGGTTTCACGCGCAACCCTACATTAAAGATATCGACGCTTGATTTTAGGTTAGGCCCCAGCTGTTTGTACAAACAATGTATTTAATCTTTGATAAAGTTTGTCAATCCAGTCACACCCAGAGTAGCATTTTCTTTCTCTAAATCCTCCGTTTTTACCCCCCTCTCCCACTATACTCGCAATTACTTTCCTTTTGGAGGATAATCTATAAAATCCGATTGGGATAAGTAGCTTGTGTTTATTTTCCCAATGATTTTTTAATGATTTTTCCCCCCTCAAAAGTCCTAGAAGCCAAAGTGGTCTAGTGGAGCCTGACCAAGCTTGACAGTTTTCCTCCGGTTTTGATACAGGGGAGAGATGGGGAAGGAAAGGGGGGGAGGAAAAGGGGGGGGACTTTTCTCCCCTTTTTTGATGCTAATGAAAGGAGGAATGGTTTTCCAGCCTTTAGCTTGCAGAGTGTGTCTCCCCTGCAGCATGCTCCACTGCCTGGACATTGTGGGAGCACAAAACTCCAGGCCCGGGATCCAATAACGTGAAATTTCAGCAGAGAAGCGGCCATTGTGTAGAGAGAGGCAGCCGGGGAGGGGTTGGATAGAAGGGGGAGACGAAGAGGAGGGAAGGGAGGGTGACTTGGCGAACACCCAGGGCTCAGGCCACATCCTTTCTCTCCTCTCTCCCCATGCACTCCTCCTCCTTCTCCCCGTCCAGTCTTTCTTTCACTCCCCCCTTTT
>CABFOQ010032733.1:0-11302 GCA_900660455.1 Gephyroberyx darwinii
ATGATTGGAGAGCCTTGAGGAAACAGAATTCATTTTGATGTGATTTTTCTATTTCGTACTACATTTAAAAAACTTTTTTTGGAATTTCATTGTTTAAGTCAGCAGACTCACCAAGGGTAGCGGCAATGCTGTATCCTCTCATGCCAATGACTTCATGGGCCCTGACCAATTCACAGTGGCGTGCTACTGCCAGGTCCAGTGAGATAGACTCTCCAATAAAGGCAAAGTTGCCCTCTTTTGCACGCCGAACCCCCTCATCCATAGATGAGACGAAACTCTTGGTTCTCTCCATGTGTTCATAGATTCTGCGGTACGCTGGGTTGTTTGAACTCTGGACAACATCAAAATAGAGAATTATAATAGCGGTAAACTAGAGAGAACAAAGTCATGAGCTGTCTCTTTTAAGGCTAAACAACCAGCAGATAAAGATTACCAGCCTTACCTTGAAGAAGGCAAGGGTGGAAGAGCCAGCCAGGCAGCCATACTCCATCACATCCTGGTTAGCCAAGTCCTCAAACCCTTTCACCGTCAGCTGAGTGGACTCAGAGCTGTTGGAGAAGCGCAGGTTGGAGAAATAGCAGGCCAGGAGTACAAGAGTAAAAAACCACCAGCTGCAGCAGATGACCCGTCCTGACAGAGCTTTAGGGTGAGGGCCGGCACCTGGCAATGCAGAAAGAAGAATCAGAAAGGCAAAGAGAGAGAGAGAGAGTTTAAAATGCTCCTCTCACTTTTCTGTATTGTGGTGAGTAACATTGGTTTAGACCTTGTTGTTTACCTTGCAGAGTGAGGGCTCCAGCTGTGTACCACAGGCTGTGGAGGAGGCCGAATCTGTTCTCCTCACTGTGGGGTTGACTCCACTCACACGGGCTGAGTCTGTGTTAACATGAACATGAATTATGTGTTATCATAAGAGATTTCACTGCCTGCAAACAAGCGGAAATACCCAAAGACAAGAAGATGCAACTACTAGCGTCACTAACCTGGCAGCTATGAAGATGCACACAGCAGTCCCCAGGTAGGCAATGAGGATGCCCACCCACGTCTCGGCTGAGAAGGGGGTCAGGAAATCGAAGAAGTCTGTCCCCTCTGAGATGTCCTTCCTCAGCAGGATGCTGATTCCTATCTGCATGAAGGGTTTGGTCATCCCCACGACTTTCTCCCGGGCGGCAGTGAGAGTCAGGGGAGCAATCGCAAGGTCTGCCTCCTATGAGAAATACATCAATACATCGGACATGTACATACTACATGCATCCTTTATGTGCTTGTGTTCTTCACACCATATAGTTACTTATTTTGAATGCATCAGTCATGAGTCACAGAAGCCAGCTGGGAAATACAAGCCTCTGTAGATGAGTTTATTGTCCTCTGATACCTCCAAGTGTCGGTTTTCGTGTACTCACTCCTCTCACCACCTCTCCAATCATGCCATTCCAGTTCCCGTTCCCATCCTGTCTGCCATACGAGCCATCTTTCACCAGGTGCACTTTGTACTTGAAGCCCAGTTTCTTGGCTAGTTCAGACAGCAGGTCCATGCAAAAGCCCTCCAGCTGTGAGTCTTTAGACATCGTATATGGATCTTGCTGAAAAATAAAAGGTGTCAAATCATAATCAGCACAGTATATTTCATATTTAATCTAAGTACAAACCTGAAAAAAATAGGTGGATTACCTTTATTGTTGTGATTCTCAGCTCTGAATGCACTGATGCTGAGGGGCAGAAAGAAGGGCAGTGTTAAGAGGGTAAGTCATTCACGTAATAAATGATGCCGACACATTGGCGAGTGAAAGGGCAAGAGGGCACCGCTAGTGTTGACGATTTCCCAAACCATGTACAAGCTGCTGCCAGAGTCTTTTTGGTGCCGCTGGCTGAATATTTCTGACTTACCAAAGATTTTCACAGTTGAAGTTCACCCTAAATTTAGCAGAATCAAAGACCCCTTTGTCCAACGACCGTCTTTATCCCCCGTTACAAATGTGTGAGGTGAATGTGAGGGTGCATTGATGCACTCTCAGTCAAACTGGTTTCCGGTATCCTAGAGATCTGGCCGCTCTCCTCTCCTTCTTGAAAACACCACAATCTGTTTAGAGCAGTGTGTTAATTCAAAGAGTCACAAAGCCGTGGCGCTGCGAGATGGGAGGGCAGTCAAAGAGTATCAAAAGCCTTGATTCAGGCTAAGGCCTTGGGGCTCCATCGCCACAGGGTGATCCTGACAACCATCAGCTCCTCCTTTTCAAAAGATGACACGTATACAAGCTCCTCGGGCCCCTGTCACTTCTTGGCCACTCTGAGACACAGGGCCTTTGTTTGTTCTATAGAGTTGATTTATTACCATTTTTGTGAGAATGTCAACTGGCTTGCTTCCCTTTCTACAAGAGTTGGGTACGGTGTGTGCCAGACAGGATTTGGCGCTTCACTTTGATGGTGAGCCCAACTGTCAGTTTATCCATTTATGTCTCTTCAAGCCTGAGGAATTCCTACCAAATCCAGCAGTGACAACATGAGGAGCCTGGCACTGAGAAAAGCACGCGGCCGTCAGACAGAATTACAAATGCAGTGACCGGGTCAAACTTCAAAATATCAGCATCCAGCGACAAAACACGTTTTTAAGATTTTTTTCTCGTGTTCTCATGCATCTTCCATCTTCCTACAAGTTAAAGATAGGTCGGTGTGATCGTGCCAGCCTGGTTAGATCGAGTATGTTGTTATTTCTGCAGCATGTTTAAAAGTGTGAGAAATAAATAGTTCCTTACTTGCAGCACACATTCTTCGGTCCAGAAGAAGAAGCCCCACGCAGCAGACGATAGAGCCCAGCAGCATCCTCATTCTATCAATTCGCATCCTACAAGCAATGAAAAGACATTAGTGGATGGTATTGTGGACCAGACCCATAATGTGGATTAAAAAAACATAAAAGATGTTTTCAAACAATTTCAAAGACCTGAAGCAAATCAATAGATTAAATATCTCTGAGTAAATATTAAAGACAATCAACGAGAGAGAAAATGATAGATATCTTTAGTACCTGACAAGACTCCAAGATGTGGCTGCTGGATTGGCACTTCAGACCCCAATGAGCTGGACTGTGATACAGGATGGTGTGAGGTTCTCAGATTCAAGCCAGTTAAGACAGCCGACACAGTTTTGATGGGTGGAGAATGTGGAGGAGGATGTGGAGGGGTGGAGAGAAATGTGACAGGCTCTCTTTGGTACATATAGCTTCTACCGAGGAAGAACATTTGGTGGTTTACATCCAAAATGACTTTTCAAGAGTTTTAATAACGCAAATGAATGAAATAGTTTCTGATTTACTGCGTGCAGTGACTGTACAATAAAATCATACTCTTGTGTTATGGTTTGGCTAACTGGGCATCACAAATTGATATTCATAACTACTTCATGTGTAGACAAACCTTTTCTTTTGTTTTTCTGGTATCACTATAAGTCTCTTTTTGTTACATTTTGTTGAAATACACTGCCACAACTTGTCTGCTTACTATCATTTTAATATTGGCACTATTTGTCCATTTCACTCAATTTGTACTCAGATGAAAACAATCAGATATTAGTATCGACCCTCATGTGTGGGACCAAAATTAATTTAGTGTAAATAAAAGCAGTTATGGCTATGATGGAAGGAATGAGATACATTTTTACTCAGGTTGTATTTTCTAAAGAAAACGTGAGTTTTTTTTCAATTCTTTATAACTAACTTAACTAACTTATTGTATAGTTACTATAAATATAGTGACTTATAAAGCAAAATGTATAAGATGTAATGCAATAGATAGGTAGATAGATAGCAAGGGAGAGTCATACATCACTATACAATAAAGACAAAGGTTGTATAAAAAAATCCAAAAAATATACAAAAAATATACAAGGTAGTGCAAGAAATAATAATAATAATAATAATAATAATAATAAATAGCTTAGTGCATGGAGCAAGACACAACAGCTCTCATACATTACATTACATTGCAGTCATTTAGCAGACACTTTTATCCAAAGCGACTTACAATAAGTGCATTCAACATAGATAGAGAACTACTAGTCACCAGAAATCTAAGAGCATCTAAGAGCATAGATGGAGACAAAGGTTGTACAGAAAGGTTGTAAAAAGCGTAAAGGACTGTTGTAGTACATAGCAACTTATAAAATGTATTGCATATGTACATGTAACTCATACATTGAACAGACCAACTTGAATTCAGTGTCATATGTACATCGGAGGTCCATGGAGTAGGTGCATTTCAAAGTCATATCAACAAGATTTGGACCACCAGTCCACTGTGAGACAAATAATATAAAAATAGAGAGCATTTAACACGACTCTGCCTAGACATGGACGTCTTTCTAAAATATCACTAAGAGCCACAAGAAAAATAATATAATATCATCAAGAGATCTGCAAGCCTCCATTGCTGCATCTGATGTCACTGTGCATCCATCAACAATAAAAATAACACTGAGTAGAAATGACATTCACGCAAGGGGAGTCAGGAAGAACCTCTACTGACTAAAAAGACCAAAGCTGCCCGTCTTATGAAACTGCCCTCCACCAAAATAGCCTTATCCCTACAGTCAAGCATGGTGGTGGGAGTGTCATGGTCTGGGGCTGTTCTTCTCCCTCTGGACTTGGACCACTCGACCAAACCCAGAGACGTCAAACAGAACATCAAGTTATCAGTCTGGGAGCTAAATCTGGGCCAAAAGTGGCTGTTCAAAAATACAATTCAAGAAAATCTACCAAAGAATGTCTCAGGAGGAAGAAGTTTAGTGTTTTGGATTGGTCAAGTCAAAGTTCTGACCTAAATCCCACTGAGATGTTCTGTCAGGACCTGAAGGGACCGTTCATGTGAGACCTCAAACCTCAATGAGTTGGCCGAGTTCTGTGAGGAGGAATGGGAAAACATCCCGCAAGGAAGATGCCAGAGACTGATCAGTGGCTATGGGAGACGTTTACTCCAAGTCATTGCGGCTAAAGGAGGTGCCACAAGTTGATTGAAGGAGTTTTTATTTTTGCACACAGGGATATCTCAGGTTTTGTTAAATAAACAATGAAAGTATAATTTATTTGTGCATGTTCTTTATCTATCTATTATTCCTCTGTGATATAGGAAATTATGATCACCAAGAAACAAACTTCAAGCATGACTGCTGCTTCATTTCATTTAATTGTGAACTAAAATGTTCACAATTAAATGAAATGAAGCAGCAGTCATGTTAAATCATACATTAAAATATGTATGATTTAACGTTTTAATGCAAAACAAAAAGTGAAACAAAAAAGTTGTGTGGCAAGCAAACAAGTTGTTAAGCCCTAATAGATCACTTATTTTTGTTTTCACTTGTATTAACGCCAATAACCAATATATAGAGCTGGATCCAGGTTAATATTCTTGCAGCTATTCGTTTTTTGGAGCTAGATGATCGATGATTCCTCATTATCTAAGTCTGAGAGTTTTGTAAGAAGCCTATGTGCTCGTGTTTTGTTTTGAAACTCATAAGAGAATACAACCATTACTATTCTGTGGTCTTCTTGGCTTTAGTAACTCGCATACCAGCTTCAGAGAAAAACATGTTGCGCTAGAAATAGTAGGTGTGTAACAGATATCTGCCGAAAATGAGGATAAGGCGCGCAATAAATGTCGGTGTTTTTCTCATCGCTTTATCCCCGTTACGTGCTCCACGTTGAGTCCGATGACATCGGTACTTCGCGCTGACCAATCACGCGCCGATGCGCCTTGCGTGCGAGGTGAAATGGCGACCTACAATTGGCTGTGGTCGTTTTTTCCAAAGGGGCGTATTTTCAAGCCATCTTGACTGAATATTTAGCTTCATCCAAGGTACATTAACTTGATATCTAAAGAATTTTGTAGCATTTAAGTTAAGGCTCTGCAACGTTGGAAAGGTTTAAACCACAGCTATGAAACCAGGTCGAGTTTACGTGTTTGTCCGAAGTCACAGCGGAGGACTGAAGTACTGAAGATGACGCTATCGCCCCTGAAATTACCGGCTAGCTAAGCTAACGGCTAGCATGTCCGCCTTGGTTGTAGTCAGTCACTAGCTGACATTTAGCTAGGTTCAGTTGTTTTCTCTGGCACTCGCGTTGAACAGGACGGTTTTACAAGGTAAATGACTTCGGTATTTTCAGCATCGTAATTCAGTCGTACTTGGTAGGAAATTTGCCGTTTTTTGTGCGAGCTCTTGTGTGTCCTGCCCGACCGAGTAGACGTTATCACATCAGCAAGAGAAAATCTGTTTGCAGGGGTCTGGAGTACAAAGCGAAGCCCAAAGAATTGCACATTGCAGTGTCGTAATCTAAGGTATGCAGGCAATCAATTTATGCAATTTGGCACTGTGCATACAATGCATTGGCAATCTGGTTGCTATTGGCACGGATAATTGGGCTGCTAATCAACTTGCAATACAAATGTTGTCTCTGTTGTTGTACGGGTAAAATGGCTGACAGATGTTAGATACTCGGGTTGGTATTTAGCGCTCTTCAACCTAACTATGCACAGCAACAGGGAAAAAATAGAGGATGCTCGCATTTGATTGGCTTGAGAGTAACGTGGCAGTGTTACAGACTCCTGATTGGACCAATAGGTATCAGGCTGTGGCGCATGCAACTGTTAGAAGTGACTGTAGTTGTATATGTGCAACTACAGTACTTGAGCTAACGCACTTTGTCATTTTATAATAACAGCGCCACAGCTGACCTCTTAATAATCAGACATGCACCTTACCAATAATGCACAACAATATAAGATGAAACTTAAAGTCCGCCATTATCTCCCCGGTCAAATAGACCTCCCTACTGATGTCATGTAGGGTGTCAGCCGTGGGGAAACGGAAACTTAAAGGGATTTCCACACTATTATTCACACACAGCCCATCTCCAACTGTAAGGATGCTTCTCTGTGCTCACTTTCACAACAAGTTTTTCTCTCCAAGGCAACTTGAGAAGAACTTTATCCACAAGGACACAAGTATCGACTCGGCATTCTGGGATTTAATATTTGTCCTTACCCTCTCTGAGATGCTGCGTTGCTTAGCAACCATCACCCTGAAGCTGTGTTCTTGGCCAAACTCTGTTTAAACATTTCACGGCTATCTACAATAATACTAAAAGCAATAGAATACAGTAGAAAACAGAATAATTTAAAGCTATGCAGTCGATTCAGCCAAAAACGATGCACCATCTCAGTGCACCTCTAGCAGGCAACGCTAATAACATGTTAGCTTGTTGTTAGCAGTGTTATTGTTTTGACTCAAACGGTTACAGAATTCAGTGGACCCACAGTGCCATCAGAGGGACAAATCAGCTGTCTTTTTTTGATTGATAGAAATCATCTGCCACTCCTACTTTTGCCTTGTAAACCAATGATTTACTTGCAAGGCTGGTTTGAAAATAGTAAGTAAAGTAAGTAAGTAAACTTTATTTATAAAGCGCCTTTCGAAATGAGTTACAAGGTGCTGTACAATGAAAATTAACAAAAGTAATCAGAAAAAGTAATAGGATTCAGATAGAATATAAAATAAGAACAAGACAGTAAAAAAGTACGATTCGTAAAGAAATTCTTAATTATAAATGGTTCAACAACCGTTGCCATCCAGTCTGAGGATTTGTACCGCTGGCCATGAGATCACATGATCGCTTCTGTAACTGTACCACCAGACACTCATCGGGCAGATGTCTCTATACTCTATCAATGCAGTACACTCTTATAAACATTACTCATTTAATTGTGAACACCTCGCTTTAGGCAGCACCTTTGGTTTGATACAGCTTGCTAACAAGATGGTTGTGCAGCAATAAACTCAAATATGAATAGACAGCAGCTAGTTCTATGTAGCTAACAGCACATATATCAACTAGAAAATTGTATCAAGGCAGTGACTGACATCATTTCTTCAACATTTCTTCTTCCTTCTCATCTGTTAGGCAGCTGGTGTAAACCCTCATGCGGAAGGTGAGGAGGCGGGAATGTGAGAAAGTTGTTAGTGGAGTCAACATGGGTAGGGGCCGAGGCAGGGGGAGGGGGCGGGGCAGGGGCTCATCTGGCCAGCTGCGGCCCCCCTCACCCTACAGACTACAGCTGTCTCCATCCAGGGAGACTTTGACCTACGCTCAGGCACAGAAAATAGTGGAGGTGGACCTGGACGGAAGGCTCCACAGGATTAACATCACGGATCCTCTGCCGGTGATAACTGAGGATGAGATGATGGCCCAGGACATTGCTGAGTGCAACAGCAACAAGGAGAACAGTGAGCAAACACAGAGCAAAGCCAAATCATGGAGGAAACCTCCGAATGTCAAAGGCAGGAGGAACAAAAACGCGTCTCACCAGAGCCATCGATCCGGCTCCCAGCAGCACACGAGTCACGCTAACTCCTTCCAGCACCCCTCCCACCAAAGCCCTCTGCCCGAGCCCACTTTCCGTGTGCTGAGTTCTGTATGCCCTTCAGACGCCCCACCTCTCCCGCCAGCCTACTACCGCTACATAGAAAAATCAGGGGAGGAACAGGACTGCGAGGCCGAGTACGACATGGACGAGGAGGACCTGGCCTGGCTGGAGATGGTCAACCAGAAGAGGGTGTCCGACGGCCACGCCTCCGTATCTCCGGACACTTTCGAGCTGCTGATCGACCGCCTGGAGAGAGAGTCCATCCTGGAGTCCCGCAGTCAGGCTCTGTCGCAGAGTGCCATAGACGAGGATGCCTTCTGCTGCGTCTGCCTGGACGACGAGTGTCTGAACAGTAACGTCATCCTGTTCTGCGACATCTGTAATCTGGCGGTGCACCAGGAGTGTTACGGCGTTCCCTATGTCCCAGAGGGCCAGTGGCTGTGCCGCTGCTGCCTGCAGTCCCCCTCCCGCCCTGTAGACTGTGTGCTCTGTCCCAACCGGGGAGGTGCCTTCAAACAGACAAGCGATGGCCGCTGGGCCCACGTTGTCTGTGCCATATGGATCCCTGAGGTGTGCTTTGCCAACACTGTGTTCTTGGAACCCGTCGAGGGCGTCAAGAACATCCCCCCCGCCCGCTGGAAGCTCACCTGCTACCTGTGCAAGCAGAAAGGCAGGGGGGCGTCGATTCAGTGCCACAAGGCCAACTGCTACAGGGCTTTTCACGTCACCTGCGCCCAGAAGGCTGGCCTGTTCATGAAGATCGACCCGGTCCGGGAGACGGGTGTCAACGGAACCACCTTCTCCGTGAAGAAGACCGCTTTCTGCGAGCATCACTCCCCGGTCGGGTTTCGGCGGGACGGCTCCGGAGACGAGTCGGTGGAGGGGAGACTGGTGGGAGGCAGGGGTAACCGGGGTCAAAGGTCCTACACTCAAAGCTCCCCCATACCAACGAGCAAGAGGGCTTCCAAGGGTCAGAAGAAGAAGAATAAGAAAGGGTCCAGTGGGTCGACACGTCGCTCTGCTGCTCCTGTGCTGCTGGTGCCTCAGATCCCCTCTCACAGGTCTGACCGTCACAATTACATTTCCCAGCATGCCTTGTTGTCTTATTTTAAGTGTTCCTGTCATCGGTGTTCCTCCTGCGGTTCATAGGAAGCCCTTTAGTAAGCCATGCTAGAATGGCTTTGATCCAGTGAGTGTTTTACCCACATTTACTGGTGTCATGTTTGTCTACAGTGTTTCCTGTTCAGTAGCATTGTTAGGCTGCGGTTAGCTAAAAGTAACTTCATCAACTTCTTCATCAACTTCTTCATCAACGCGGAAATATTTTGTCATTTGTTCATTTGTATCAGTGGTTGAGTGATGAGGCATTTTCCGTTTGAGCACAGCTAGGTGTGATTTATGTTTGAGGCACTCTTGACCAATCGGGTTGCTTGACCAGAACTTCCTGTTGTATAATTCAGCAATGTTATGAGGCCACAAGTTTCTAGTTTTCAGAATCAGAAACAGGTTTATTGCCAAATTCACATACAATTTCACATACAAGGAATTTGTCTTGGTGATTGGTGCTTAACAATAAACAATAAACAATAACAATAAACATAGCGAGAGAAGAATAAAAAACAAAACAAGAATAAAAGCAAGTACTGTAAAGGCAAAAGTCAAGTATACAATATAAAATAGAGAAATTCACACTAAAATAAATGAAAAGATATAAGAATTTTTTTTTTATATGAATTTTTTAATTACCTGTGTGTATGATTCAGTGTGGTTCAATCGTATCTCAACAGGCTGAACAAAATCTGCACAGGGGTTGCAGTCCAGAGGAAGAACCAGTTCATGCAGAGGCTTCATAACTACTGGTTACTGAAGCGCCAGTCGAGGAACGGTATGCCGCTTATTCGCCGACTTCACTCACACCTGCAGGCGCACAAGACCGCAGAGCAGGTGAGGAGGGATATGGATGGATGGATGGGAAAATGTTACAGCACAATTGGGAAATATATCAAACAGTCCGGTTTTCTGTGATTGCAGACGTTTTTCGCAGAAAACTGGTTGAAAACTGAAAATGGTCTGAGCCACAGGAAAAACACGAATGTCAAGAAATTGTGCAGAAAATCATCCACAGTACCTATCATCTATCATGACTTCTAGATATCACCGCAGGACCGCTGAGGAAGAGAGAGCACAGTTTAGTAGCTGATATAAATCTGAAGTCTGTTATTTTAACCATAATCTATTGGTTAAAGAAATACTTGAATTTGCTTTTGTATTTTTGATTTACCACAAATTACATTTTCTATGGCAGGCAATTTTTTGTTATTTTAAAAGCTACATCACTTTGGTACCTTTTTATATTGCACGGCGTATTGCAGAAAACCTTTTCTAATGGCAATAGTGACAGCTGACTTGACTGAAAGCTGGGGGGACTCATTATGAAAATTTCAAAATAAGAGCCATTCTTTAACTGCAACATTGGAACTGATCCTGTAATTGGCCCAGGAGTGAACCTGGGTCTGAGAGCCAAAATTCACCCTTTTCTACAAAAACTTTTAATGGAAGTTGAATCTGAAGTGTGAGCTGATTGTGCATGTTCCTTTGTGTTCAGAAGGAGCCCGATGAGAAGCTATGCGCTGCAAGAGACGAGCTGCGTTACTGGCAGAAGTTGAGGCAAGATTTGGAAAGAGCGAGACTCTTGGTGGAACTCATCCGCAAGAGAGAGAGGCTAAAGAGAGAACAGGTGCGTCACCAACAAAGACGAAACTCATGTTGAATAAGAGAAGTAGGACCAGTCTCATATGTAACCCTGCTTCTCTGCGCTGTCTGTCATTCATTCTAACATTTCGGCATGACCTTGCATTGCTCTCCTCTCCCACATTTATTTATATCATCCC
>CABFOQ010032735.1:0-11932 GCA_900660455.1 Gephyroberyx darwinii
TGCAGCCCGCCGACCGCCTCTTCGTCACCGTTAGCAACGCCAGCACCATGGAGATGGACGGGAGGGCCAGCTACTTCGGGGCCTTCCTGGTGGGATAAAGAGAGAAGTTAGGGTAGAGGCTGGTGCCTGACATTGAGAGAGGGACCCTAAGGTCAGGGGTGATGATATGCTCGACACATCTCTGTGGGTACGGAGCTGGAATGGCATGGACTGAGGTGTGGAAAGAAGCTTTTTCAGGACCATGGAGCTGTAGAGACATGGCTGAACTGAGCTGCAGTAGCAGACACTGTCGCCCAACATGGTGAGGAAGATGAGCCATTTGATGTGTGTTGACCCCCGTTAAGTAACTTCACACATTAACCTCACACAGGATACCAATTCTGTACGGGAGACATCACAACCTGAATATTTGCTGGGAAACAGAATATATGACTGAGCAGACATGGTTGTCGTGGTGTATTCAGACTACAAGGCATGGGTGGAAGACAGGACATGCACATGAAATGTTATGCTGTGATGTGAAAAAGACTGGTATTGAGTCCTGGGGTGAGATGTGCCTGCAGCAGGTCTGAACAGTCAACATTTGAGTTGCTGCTCCTGGGGGAAAAAAAGACTGTGGTGTTGGAGACATGACACATGACCTCTTTTATCAGAAGCTTGTATCAAAAACAAGACAGGATTTTATCAGGACTTGTCCAGATAATGTGAAATAAACTTTTTTATGCTCATGCTCACAGCATGTATGATTGATTTTCCTCTTTGTGCAATATGTTGAATGTTTTTATAGACATCATGGTCCCTAAAGAGAAACATGGATCCACCGCAGGAGCCTTCTCAGGTTCAACCTTTTTAGTTTTAGTTGCTTTCCCAAACTTTGCCCTTGAACGCCCTCTGTATCTCCTCGTCTGAAAAAATACAGATCAGTACCTGTACCTTGTCGTTGGCCCATCGGTCCATTTTCCAAAACAATAAATAGCTGCGAGGCGTGTTCGATAAGATACGAAATGAGTTTGCTACCGGTATTGAACAATGAAGGTGTTGTTGTTCAGTACTCCAACTCCGCCCCAGTGGTTCCTGGGCCCCTAAAAAGTACTACCTCGCTAGCAGGAACTTAAAAAAAACCTATTCGGGGCTAGTTCCCCTGGTGGGAAAGGTCGGAGTTCCTGGAACTAAGTACCAATAGTACTAAGTCCCTGGATAGTTCCTGCGGTGGAAACATGACTAATAAGTATGTAGAAGTGTGAGTACTGGGACCTGGGAAGTAAACTCATATCTACACTTCTGGTCTGAAATGATTATTTGAAACAGTCCTGATATTCTTTAATGCAAGTCATCTACACAGAGTTCCTACACTTAGTCAATTTTAAAATCCGTTACTTTATCCAGGCCTTAATTTCTTGACTGAATTTGAAGATTTTGTCTGGAGTTCACTGTGATGCACAGCGATGGTATCTAGGAAAAACGCTACGCCACATCACTGAATCTCTTATTCTTCAGATTCCTCTTGATTATTCTTCATAACATCATATTGTGAAATGACAGTGGGTTCACAGAGATATAAAATGAGTACTGTCAGGACTTAATATTTTTCCACTTTTTTGGACTTTTTGTGCAAGTCTGAGACTTGGACCTGGAAATGAGCAGATAGCTCTTTATTCATTGCTGTTTGAATTATCTATGTTTGCAGTCATGGTTAATAATTTGAAATATAACTGAATTAGGCTGAGTGTGGAGCCTACAAAAATCCAAAGCTAAATTAAGTCAGATACCCCCCCACACACAAAAAGACACAAACTGAAAAAGTAAAAAACTATCATTTAATTCATGTTGTATTACATGTTTCCATATTGTGGCAGTGAACGTTTCAGCAATAATAAGAGTCTCTCCTGAAACAGGAATATTTTTTACATAAAAAAACAATACCAAAAACTAGGGTTCAAGTAATGCCCAAATGAAAGACATATTGAAATACAGAGACACACACACACACACACACACACACACACACACACACACACACAGGCAGATAGATCATATTTGCTTATACCATAAATCCACCCACTATTTCCTGGTCTATGAATGGACAGCCAATCAGGTGTTTGTTTGGTCAGCCTGAGTCCTCTGTCCTCCAATCTGTTTTTGGTCACCACTACAGGACTGACAAACATACGTACAGCTGAGACAGTAAACACAAACAGACAATACACACCCTCTTGAGTTATACTAGGACTTCAAGGTGCTTTAACCAAAATACAGACATGAAAAAACAAGGTGCCAAATCTCAAACACTCAGTATCAAAAATAGTCTCCGAGTTGGTCTCTGATCAGTTGGGACACTACAACTGGGGAAAAACTGGACACGCAGAGGATATTTTGTCTTGATAATGATAACCTATGGCTTCAGTTTATCTAAACACACACACACGCGCGCACACACACACACAATCATGTACAATCCCAAAAGCAAAACATTATGGTGTAATATTTTTGAAGACAGTCTATAGATGACAATACTGTAAACAACAGTGTGTGTGAGAGAGTTGGAAGGCTCCTTGTTGTGGGTTCAGCCCGTGGTGTTGCTATTGCTATGGTAACCAAGAAAGGTTCCAGTTGTAATTTGGCCAATCAATCAGACTAAGTGCTTAGATCCCATCCTCCCCCCTGCTGACATTACAGTAAACCTCAGCAGGCCCACTCACACCCAATCTTGGAGCCAGCCAAGTGCTCTGACAATATTTTGTGGCTTGTACAGCGCCTGCATCAGTCAAGTTTATTAAGACAAATTAATAAGTTACTGACAGTACTTAGATTGAGTGAGTGAATAAGAGCGTGAGAGAGATGTATAGAGAGAAGGCATACAGTCTGGTCTGAGACCGAGGATCTCCACAGATTAGCCGCGAGCTTCATTCACAATAAAAAGTGTAAATACATACAGGATTAGTAAGGGTCTTCCAGATACCAGCGCCCTTCTGAATCAAACACACACGGAGTACACATGGACACTATGAGAATGCTATGACAGTTGACTCAGACGTGATAATGCAGCTAGTTTTCATGATGCACCAAATATTGTCCAAACTTGCACACATACAAACACACATTCATAATTGTGCACACATACTAACAAAACACAAAACCTGGTATGGGTTCCTATTGCCTCATATGTGTGTGGTCTATGAACAAGAAGCACCTCTGAAGGACAGAATAGCCTTGGAACCAAATCCATGCGTTTTACTACCGACAGGCAACAACACACTGGGTCCCAGGCACAATACAGGAGGCTTTGGCACACCCATGCTAGTCTTACTTCTCAGCATTCTTCAACACAGATTAGAGTAGATTACAAAAGAACAGAGTATAACAGGACAGACCTGCAGCTGCCTTAGTTTGCCTCCCTTGTGGAAGAGAGGTGCATGTCGTTTGACAGACACACTTATCAGTTATCACATTCAATCAGCCCCATGCTGTCTGTGTAGTCGACCAATCGGGGGATAAAGAATTTCAGCCTCTCATCCAATCAGCAGCTCCAAACTATCCTCATAGGTGGGTTCTTGTGGGGGGCTGGGGGACAAGAAGGCTGTGGCCATGGGGGCTCCTGCTGCCGTGGCAACATTGAGGAGGGTGTTGCCATGGATGCTGGTGGTTGCCGGGTTGCGAAGGGCTGCTGCTGCCGTGATGCTGGTGAGGTTGATGCCAAGTGTGAGCCGCGTTTGCTCCAAGGCCTTCTCCGGCACAGCAAAGGCCTCCAGCTTCTTCTCACCATTGGCCATGTAGGAGTTCTGGCAACCACGGCAGATACAGTCCAAGCATGCCTGGGAAAGACACCAGTAACCAATTAGATTCATAGTTGGGGAGAATTACTCAACTCTTAAAATGCAAAACACTGCAAAAGTCACCTTAGCGTTAAAGTAAGGAACGGGTGCATAGCATGGGAGTAGAGTCAATCAGACAGCAGGTGTGAGGATGATGATATATGAGCAATGTAGACGGGAGATTCTGAGACAATGTAGTTGTCTTCAGCAAGGATTTGACTTGTCAAATATATGGTCATAGATGTTGTCAAAGGCGCCCATCTACCTTGATTTGAAATGCTTCTAGTGTATAATAGCCCTTAAGGTCGTGGGTCTCACCTTGCGGTTAGAGTAGCAAGGGCACCGCTGCCCCCGGCAGGTCAGTACAGAGGGGTTCTGGGTAGCCCTACCACACTTACAGCCCTTCTTCTCCACAGGCTTCTTATATGGGGGCTTGGCAGGCATAGGTGGCACCAGGCAGCCTGACAGCAGCCGCTGGTCTTTGCTGCGGTCCTTGGACTTGGAGCCCCCACCGCGGGCCTTGGCATGGGGTTTCTTAGGGCCCTGGTCTATGTGTTTTCTAGCACCCTTACTGTGGTTGGGTGCAGGGCGACTGGGCTTGGGAGGTGCCCCATTGGAGAGGGATGAGTATGTGTGTACTGGTACAGTTGGGGAGGGCGCAGGTGGTTGTGTGTTTTGTGTGAGAGAGGGGGTAGGAGAGTCAAAATGTGAGGTGGAGCCATGCAGAATGGAGGCGATGGGGAGAGGTTTCACCCTTTCCCTGTCGCTCTCTGAACGAGATCGCTTACGGCTGAGGCGGACTGTCAGGGGCTTAGGGGTTGGAGGAGGATCCAAGGAGGACGAGTGTGTGTGAGCACCATGGCATGTGACTGTGTGAGTCCTGTCCATCTGAATCTGTGTGTAGTTGTGTGCTGTATCCAGCTGTATGTACATTTGAGTGTGTGCTCTGTCCATGGGTATGTGTGTGTGAGTGTGTGTCCTGTCTGGCTGTGTGTGAGGAGAGTCTCTACTGGATTGGAGGGGATCCAAAGTCTGTAACACTTCCTCGACACTGAGGAGCAACACCTCCCCCTCCTCCAGCTCCCTGCTGCTAGATTCCCCATCCCTGAGTGAGCACACAGTGGCTGGAGTTGGGGCTAAAGGTCCAGAGGCCAGACTCAGTTCCAGTCCACTACAACCAGCATTGAACACAGAGAGCCCCCCCTGTGGTTGCTCCTCTACCAGCTCACACACTTCCAGCTCTGGAGAGGAGGGAGCCAGGTCCTCTAGTACGGCTCCATTACATTTCTGGGGTCCGCTGGAACAGGGAGGGTTAGAGAAAGAGCTCTGGGGGTCAGCTGAGACTTCTGCAGGGAGAGGTGATGCTTCTGTGGGGGTCAGGGACTCTGGGCCAGAGGGGTTCGCCTCATCCTGTGTTGGGCTTGGCTCCTCTGTCTCTGTCTTCAGCTCCAGCTCCATCTCCATCTCCATCTCCATCTCGTCTTGGTGTGACATTATCACCTCCTCTAGCAAGGCCATAATCTCTGGAGACCCTCCCACCAGGCTGCTGATTGGCTGCAGCAAAGGGGAATGAGTGACATACAGGCAAAGCCTCCTATAGCACTGAACCAGCAAGGAGAGCTGTTTGTTCTCCTGGAAGCAGGAATAGTCCTTACACCAGCTGCATGACGGCTTCATCTGCATTTTCTGGCCTTTACAGCCGAAGCAAACATAATGCTGACACATTGAATTTGTGGGGGCAATGGGGTCCTGGAGCAGTTTACCTGAAACAAAAACAAGAGGGGGGAAAAGATTGTTAATCCAATACACATACACTACAGGAAGCCAAAGTGGTTTACTAGCGGCTAGGTGGCCAGTGTGATTATTTCCATAGACACAGGGGCACACATCTTCTATCAACTAAACAAAGCAATAGATTTTGTTGGAAATCTTCTTGCGGCATCCACAAGCAATTACGAGATGTATACATTTTTGTAACTTGTGATGGGAAAGACTTGGGTACAAGATTGTGTACTTCTAAAGGGCAGTTACAGAACTCCATTTCCCGTGAAATGCCTCTCTTCACTGTACAGAGCATACCAAAATATTTTTTTGGTGGTTGACAGTGTACACAGAGCCAAAGACCATAGCAAGTAGGTTCACTAGGAAGCTCAGTGATTTGTGCCACACTGCCATCACTTCTACACTACACACTATATCAATTGAGCGAATGTCATCGACATGTTAACTTCACATGGAAAACTCCCTGCTACATACTTGGAAAAAGTTTCAAACTAGGAAGTTGTTACTTATTTGTATCGAAAGGATGCTGGGTAGTGTTGTGTTGTAAACGTAAATACGTTGAATCTTGATTGAATTTCACCAACAGCAGGCCGAGGAATACATTTCACCTTGTTCTATGACATATTTCAGAATCAGAACTGTATGGTTTGTAATTTTCTTATATCAAGTAATCTGTAATTAGTAGAATAGGCAGAAGTGAAGGTGGAAGGGTGGAAGTGACATCAACTTTGGTTCCCTATATGGCACAATCTGTTGGCTGCCATTTCTGTTCTGCCAGACTGGAACCTGACTTGTTTCAAATCATCCACACCTCATCCTTGGATCACTTCAAATTGGTGACTATAACTGCCTCTGAAGGTAAAGTTGTCAATAATGTCAAATACAATGCAAGCTCTGTGTCAATAGTCCACTTGCTGAGTTAAGTGAATAAGCCATGAATATGATACACATGGCTCTGCAGCAGGCACAACAACAGCAGTCATCTGTCCTCTTGTCAGGACAGAGCAGCCAAACTCTTGCTTAGAGAGGAAGAAGCCAGCTGCTGCTGGGGCTCAGCCTCTGTTGCCAGGGAGACCAAGTGAACATGTCAAATCGTGTCAACTGCTGCACGCACACCATTGTACTGATGTGACACTTTTGACAATGTGTATAGTATGAAACATCAGTTCACCTCAGTTATGGCAGAGGTTACAAATCCATTACGTTACAAAAACATGACTTGTGTATGCTTACCACAGACCAGACATGCGAGGGATTGGCGGAAGAAGGGCAGTAGCTTGTACATCTCTGCAAAGGTCTGGGGCTGCCGCGGGTCACACCGCAGCACGGCCCGGCTGGCGGACACGTACAAAGCGGTTGCATTGACTGGGTTCATATCGGTACTCCGCAGCCTCGGGGAAACCAGGCCCGGGAAAAATCCAGCCACTCACTGAGACGGAGCTAGCCAGTTCCCAGGGTGGATGGAGAAAAACTGGCGTGACCAAATCCGGTCACGGAGCAGAATAACTCACCCGGTTATGTCAATGAAGACAGGCAAATAAATAATCAACTAGAACGAACATGATGAATCGTTATCACTAAACGCGCAAAACGTTAGCTTGACAGATTGCAAGTGGACGTTAGCATCATCGGCTCATTCACGTCTCTCTACACCAACGTTTTATCCGATCACAATTAATGATATTGTTATCTTGCACTAGATCCTTGGTTATCTAGTTGGTCACGTTATCTCCCATGCTACCCAAACGTTAAATTAAACGATCAAACGAGCCATGATCAAAGGGTTAGCTAGCTAGCGTTAGCTTACAAAATCAATCAAACGTTTCACATGGAAGATAGTCGGTGTTGACTAGCTAGCTTATTCAATGTCTAAAACAGTCTCCTCGTCGATGACTGGTAGAATAATGAGCCGCTACTGAGATAGCAAAATATCAGTTATTAGATCCCCGCGCGCACTCGATGTAAACAAAACTAGCTAGCTAACGTTAGCATTGCTAGCCATATTAGCTAGCGATATGTTGAACCGTTGCTCTAAAGTCTCATATGCTGTCTTATACCACACGCGTCGGAATGAAGTGTAAGCTATAAACTGCAGTCCTGCGTTTTTGATACGCTTTACTATAATACTTGGTGAACGTTGGCCGAAACATAGCTAGCTAGCCGTTTTACAAAGGCATCAATCATTTGGTTTTCCACTTTTCCCTCATCAACCTCTCTCGATATGCATGATCACGCGAGATCTCCATCAGTTACCTTGGTTACCGTAAGGACCGAGGAGTTTGACAGGGCACGTTGTATTCCAGACATGGACCCTTCCTTGTACCCTTATTCACTTGCCACATATCAACAGATTTACTACCGTAACAATTCAGTATGAACCTAAAGAAGAGGACGAGACATGAGTGTACTGCTCAGACGGACTTTCATTATAAACAGAAATCTTTTCAATAGATTCCTGGCCATTTTATTGTGATCAAGGTCTCGCTATTGCTTTTGTGGTGGTAAGGAACAATATTGGCATACAACTTACAACAGCATATGAGGCGTATTGGTCTATGGCTAGAACAATTCAGCTATACATAAACCAAGTTCAAGGTACAGCTCGTAGACTAGCTAGCCATTTGTCTTTTTGTAGAGATCTAACAGCAACTTCAGGGTGAAACGGGACCATGTCTTTCTTCTTAAACGGCAATATCGTTGTCCTTTTCTGTTGTCGATTAATTCTCTTTTTAGCGAGGAGAGTAGACTAGCTCGCTCATATGTGAAACTCTTCACAGTTGCCATGAGCTGCCATTCCTAAAATGTTGGGAAATGTAGTTTACTCCAGTGACATTCAGATTACAGACCACGAACTACGGGAAAACTTGATTGCTATCCAAGTCCCGCCCTTCCCACGGATTCCTTCTTTGTGATTGCCTGTGAGAGAGCGCACCCATTCGCAATTGGCCTAAATCTCTATCTTCCAACCCCACCCACTGTCACACGAGAACACGCACAGCAATGGCGGCCTTCGCTGTGGCACGAAGCAGCTGTGGGCTGATAAGTGGGTTGAGGACATCTTTCAGGAGTTTGGCTCAAGTTAAACATGGTGCCGTTGCTGCCGCAGTGCCACAGACGAGGCTGCGGCCGGACTGCCGCTGGTATTCCGTCAGTCACCTAACGGTGCAGGAGAGAATTGACAAGAAACGGAAGACGGCGCTGGTTGGGGGAGGTCAGCACCGGATTGATGCACAACACAAAAGGGTAACGTTAGCTCACCTTTCTACTCTTTAACCTTTATTTGTCCAGGGACATTTGGCTGAGCACGCATGCTGTTTTTCAGCACTTCCCTATTTCACAGTCACAGTTAGACACTTTCTCACCTGGGAGCTGCCCTGT
Organism: Gephyroberyx darwinii; assembly: GCA_900660455.1. NCBI lineage: Eukaryota > Metazoa > Chordata > Actinopteri > Trachichthyiformes > Trachichthyidae > Gephyroberyx > Gephyroberyx darwinii. The sequence goes on from CABFOQ010032735.1 coordinate 8,973, forward strand.
GCAACCAGGCTTCCACTGCTGGCCAATGAGCAGCTCCATGGAAGCAGTTTGGAGGTAAATGCCTTGCTCAAAGGCACCTTGACAGTGTTTTTTGTTGATTCTTACTCATTCATATTTCCCAGCTGGTTTGGGGATTAGAAATGGCAACCTTTAAGTCAGAAGCCCATTACTTTAACTTGTTCAGACCACCTGTTGCCTTATGTTGGCAAACATCCCCTGTGCTGCAGTGCCCTTGAGCAAGTCACTGAATCGCTATCAGCTCAGGAGGCCCATTATGTAACTGAACCTACACTGACCTTCCTGAGGGGTCAAGTGAAAACAGGACATCATTATCATGAGCAGCCAGTATAGAGCCAGTGGTGTAGAGCTAGATTAGGAGATGGGTGCGTTCCAGCTCACCATCCACTATAATTTAATGCAATAATAATAATAAGGCTGATAGGATGTTCGTCTTATTAGTTTTGCTCAGTGAAGAAAGTTGGCATAGTCCATACACCTGCGTTAGTGCGTTTACCACCGCTGTAGGGCTCTTTCAACTAATCATGTAGTAACATCTACCTTGGTCTGTCTGTTGCAGGGCAAGCTGACAGCCAGGGAGCGAGTGGAGCTGTTGCTGGACCCTGACTCCTTCGTGGAGTATGACATGTTTGTGGAGCATCGCTGCTCCGACTTCGGAATGGAGCAGGACCGAAACAAGGTAACAGCCAGCACGCAACCCAGACAGTTATCCTCATGTAGTTACTTGAAGTGAGATACCGTCCCTTCCTTAGGGGATTGAAATCTTTATTTTGTCATCATAAACATGTCGCCTCTCTTTCTTCTAGTTCCCAGGTGACAGTGTTGTGACGGGACAAGGCAGGATCAACGGCAGGCTGGTCTATGTTTTCAGTCAGGTATGTAGCTAAATGCTGGAGGATACCACATGTGGGCGCTGCACAGCACCTTGGTTAAACTTTATAATAATCTCTCCTCTGTTTGTTTGTTCTGTTTTTTTTTCTCTCAGGACTTCACAGTGTTTGGAGGCAGTCTGTCTGGAGCTCATGCACAGAAGATCTGTAAGGTAGACGAGTGAAACCATTAGGAACGCCATCACAGCAATTTTATAGGAGTATTAATTCCAGTTTGTGTGTATTTTTCTTTTGTCCACTGTTCTTTCCGTTTCATGTAGCATCTGTTTATGTACAATCCTTTCTGCTTAGATCATGGACCAGGCCATGATGGTGGGAGCCCCGGTCATCGGGCTGAATGACTCTGGAGGAGCTCGGATCCAGGAAGGGGTGGAGTCTCTAGCTGGATATGCAGATATATTCCTGGTATGGTTAGTTCACTTTGTAAAGAGTCTCAGCACATGACCACACATTTTATAAAACCCCCAAGTGTAAAATATATACTAAAATCATATGTTTGTGTGCTATTTACTAATCAAGCCTCAAGAGTCTGTCCTGCCTGTACGGTCTGATCTTATTGTCTTATTGTAGGAATTCCTACGGCTTTTTTTTTTTTTTTACGTAATGCAACCAGATGCAAGTTGCAAGTGACATCATTTCCCTTTGTTTGCACAAAGAAATTCAACAATCAACAATGTATTTGCTTGCAGTTCACTTGTCAAAATCATTTCTTGCTAGATTTTGCTGTCTCATACAGGCCAAATGATCATTTTCATGAATTTGTTGAAAACGACAGAGCAAGCTTCCCCTAAATCTCATGAGGTTTCTGTTTGGTTCTCTCCCATTTCCAGAGGAACGTGATGGCTTCAGGTGTCGTCCCCCAGATCTCCCTCATCATGGGTCCCTGTGCAGGAGGGGCCGTCTACTCCCCCGCCCTGACAGACTTCACCTTCATGGTCAAGGTACAGAGAGCTTCTGGGTAGGGCTGCACCATTATGGATGAAACTATAATCCAGGGTATTTTGTTCAATGTGATTATTAGTCACAATAACTTCAGGAACAAAATTATTTTACTGCACATTTTAAACAACATTTATTTTCTACAACAGCGGACATTTGAATTGAAATGATTGCCACTATACCAATATTCTACAATTACTGTGGAAGCTAAATATGATTGTACACTATTATGTTGTTATATCGCTGGGACTGTATACTCAAAGGACAAAGATGAATTGTAACGTGTGTGTGTGTGTGTGTGTTTAGGACACGTCGTACCTGTTCATCACAGGGCCTGACGTCGTGAAGTCGGTCACCAACGAGGACGTGACTCAGGAGGAGCTGGGAGGAGCCAAGACACACACCGCCGTCTCCGGTCAGTTAGTTTGTTTCACACCAGTGTACTGTGTGTAAAAACAGATCTTTATTTTCTCATTTCAATCTAAAAATTATGCTCTATGTACTGAGTAATGTTCATTACCTAGGGTGCATGAAATCTTTGCAAAATTGTTTTTTGAAATGCTTGGTCTCAGTATGTTTTTTCATTCTGTTCAGCAGCAGTAGTCACTTTCTCTCTCCCTCACTGTCTGTTTCTCATGCACATTGCTTGTCACTGGTTCGTTTGTGTCCCAGGGGCCATAATGTCTAATACATGTCTTTACGTCTCGTTCTCAGGCGTGGCCCACCGCGCATTTGAGAATGACATTGATGCTCTGCTCAACCTCCGAGACTTCTTCAACTTCCTGCCGCTTAGCAACCAGGATCCCGCCCCCGTCACAGAGTGTCACGACCCCAGGTACCCAATCACACAACCTCTACTGTACGGAACAACCAATCGAGTATAGCTTCCCTATTTTCAACTCTCATCTCCTCCTCTCTCGCCTCTCGCCCTCTTTCAGTGATCGTCTCGTACCTGGGTTGGACACAATCGTCCCGTTAGAATCGACTAAAGCCTATGATATGTTGGACATCATTCATGGGGTATGCCACACACACACACACACACACACACACACACACACACACACACACACACACACACACACACACACACACACACACACACATGCACAT
>CABFOQ010032744.1:0-11945 GCA_900660455.1 Gephyroberyx darwinii
GTGTCTATGCTGGTGGTGCTGTTTTCTCAGCCGTTGCAGGATTGCCACATATTTGGTCACTAAGGATGTTCTGGTTAACCTTGACCCACATATCTGGCTTCAGACATTGTTCTCTGGCTGGACTCATCTGCCTCTTTGACAGTGATAAATCTGAACATGACCTCCTTCCAGTGGTATTATAATACAGCGCAGTATATCTTTCTGGAAGACTGATTTGTTTGGTTTTCTTTTCCTCACTGAGTGTGACCTGTAGATTGTTTTAATAAGGAAATTGCTCTTTCCGAGAGAGGGGGAGGAAACAGACAGACAGAGAGGGTATGCTCTGTGTCTGTGTCCCTGCCACTCCCTTCTCAGTCTATATAATTTAGTGTGAGTCTGATGAATTATAGATGAGGTTATAGATCGCTGAGCTCAGCTCTGCGCCACTGACCCAGTTAAAACACACACACATACACACACACACACACACACACACACACACACAATCCCAATCTTATCACGTCCTGTAGGGAACCATCATATTTTCTCTCTCCACCAATACCCAGAGTCTGACCTGTCATAGTCATGTGTATCGACCAATAGAAATCCTAATAATCGTCCATTTTGTCAAATGACCTGCAGTCCAATCAAGCAACACAGTGTATTTGTTCTCTCTAAGCAGATGTTACAGCTGGTTGAGGATATTCCATCCCAACTGCCTTGGCATCACAAGTAGATCTGGCCATAGGCTTTATCTCCACACTTGTGTCATAGATAAAGACATAGACATCATTATCTAACATAGTCTACCCTTAACTCACTCTTTTTCTCTAATCTCTTCTCATGCTGTCCTGTCTTGACATATTATATAACCACAAGGGTTTAGGTTACAGCATTTTCTGCCCTCACACACTCATCTTGTCATTTCTGGTGTTTCATCTCTTTGACTTGTCCTCCCTTCCTCCCCATAGGCACCTGTGTCCACATGTTAGGTCTCTAAAGTTACATAAAGGGTTTGGGTTGTGTGTTAAGTCTGTCATAAAAAGGGGTAATAATGGAAAAATGTAATAAAAGACAAGGGATATTGACAGGAAACATGTCAGGAAATTGTTATCGTCAGGGAAACAGACCAGTAACAGAACACATTGTCCATAGAACAGATGACAGAAACTGTTTGGCATGGTATGTGCTGTTGCTCCCCCTAGTGGAATGTGGATGTAGCTGAATCCAATCCAAGTTTCGTTGTGTTCTTGTTTCCTCTTTTTATGGTAGGCTGGTCCAGGTCCATCCCATGTAAGAGGCAGTTCACACCGAGCCTCGTTCAGGGGAATGTCCAATGGGCTATTACCCTCTAATGTCACTAAAAGCAGACATGTTTACCTTCTGTGTTCAATGCGGTGGATGGCATGGTGCCAACATGTAGTGACACAGATTAAGCACTGAACTTTCATACTAAGCAGAGCTGAGTTTGACCCACGTCTCAACCCTGATCATGACCAGGGTGGTTTTTGGGGTGGACCCCTTCACAGGATGAAAGATGAATTATGAATTATGAAAGATGATATTTTGAAAGTTAGCTTCAGCACATAAGGAAGTCAATATTTTTTAGATAATCAGAGGGAGTGATGAGCAGATGCCCCTCAACAGTTTTCATCAGATAATAGCTGTCAAACACTGATGAGCACTTCCAAACAGCCAAGCGCCATGGTATTTAAGTGGCACTCCTCATTATCTCTCCTCCTGTTATGAAATCTACTGCATCTACTGCAAGTTCACACAATGGTGGCTTGCTCACAGTACCCCAGCCCCAGAGCATCTAGTAAGTCTATTTTGAAGTGGCCAGTGAGGTCAACATTGGGCCACAGATAGAGGTAGGGTGTGTGTGTGGGAGAGGGGTGTTGATAAGGGGCCAGATCAAACAATCTTTAAGAGCCAAAAGGCCAGAACGGATTGTCCTGGATTCTGCATCTTCCTGCCTATGAATAGGCTGGCAGTGTGTTCGGGCCAGCATACCGCCCCATGGTACACAGTGTATTGTACAGCATCAAGCCAGGCCAGCTCTGCATCTTGGGCCAGTGGCCTCTCTGTCTCCATGTTGCATAACCAAGATGGGCTGAGAGTAAACAGGAGAGGCTCCAACAAATACTGACCAGCGTCAGGGGACACTGTCTCCCCCCACGTACACACACACTATCTCCCCCCACATACACACACACTATCTCCCCCCATGTACACAAATTGTCTCCACCACATACACACACTGTCTATCCTTCACATATGCACACTCCCTGTGCCACACATATAAATACTATTTCTTACATGTATGCACATTGTTGCTCATGCATGTAATGGGAAAAAAAAGATAGGTACATTGGCATGTCATGTACATGTACTTTCCAAGGTCTTCTGCCCACACACAAAACATACACAGGCATTCCCTCAAACACGTGTACTACATGTACCGTTCAAGGTCCAAATAACGGACATGAGCATTCCCTCATGCAGGTGTGCTATGTTTACATGAACACTGATCCACAACCCCTTGTGCATGCACACACACCATACCCATGCACAGATACACAACAGCATACACCGACACAGAATCACTCATCAAGGTCAATGGGGATAGACCTGTAAATAACTGTTTTCCTGAGACCAGCCTCAAACGTAGACTATGTTCAAAAGATCCAAATGCACAGATTTGGCTTTCTTTGATTGGCACTGGAGTGCTTAGCTTCCGGAGAGGGAACCGATGTGGACTGTAACTGAGAACTCATAATCGTTTGGGTTGTTGTTATTGTCCTTTGTTTTTTATCTTCCTGCTTGGCCCTTGTAGATGCCAATGTTTGGGTTGGCTCCTGAGACCCTTGACGCTCTCTGACCTCTCCAGTTATAATGGCCCCTGTGTCTGAAGTGCCCAGTGGTTTATGTAACTGCTAATAGGGCCATTGATTAGACAGGAGCTTGGAGCAGGGAGGCTAGGACAGCCAGGGTTGGACAGGGGGCTTCTCTTTATGGGGAATGTATTGTTCAGGGGGGCCTGAGCCCCGGGCCTGGCTCTCTCTTCACAGAGGCTTGAATTACCCCCAGCCTGAGCAGACAAAGCTCTCGCTCTTCTGCCTTTACGTAACCTCTCACACTCCCAATCCACGCCACAACACTCACCATCATAACCCATAATCACATGGAGGGGACTGTGGCGATTGGCCAAAATGGATATGGTTACACTTTTGTGAGACTGCATCACTGCATGTCCACACTTAGCCTGAAAATAGATGCCATGTGTCTGCTGTGCCTGTATTTATTTAAATCTGCATTACTTTGTCTTTTTCTCCCTCTTGATCTTTTTACATTGCTTGTATGCTCGTTGTGGTTATATTGCATCCAGACTACATTGAATTCGAATCACAATGTAGGCCAGACCATTTCCACATTTTGAAGACCTGATAACTGATAAAGAGCGTAATCCATTGTTTGTGTGTCCAGACCTGTCACTCATATGCTCAGTCCAGGCATGTGTCCTGGCACGATCAGATGATAAAAAGACAACTGTAACTGTAGCCAAAGCAACAACAAGCTAACCGTAGCCATAATACTTTACCAGGCAAAGCCTCCTGGTCCCACATAGTGAAAACTACTTGTTAAATATTGGATATATAGAGCAGTCATAGGTACAGAAACAGGCTGAATGAGCAAATCAGCTCTAACATTTTTTACATTTTTCAAGTTCAAGTTCAAGTTCAAGTTCAAGCTCAAGTTCAAGTTGAGTTTATTGTCATTTCAGCCATACATGTAGCACATACAGCCCAAACAAAAGATCGTTTCTCACAGGACCACAGTGCAAAAAAACAGAACATGAGACATGAAATTTTTTACATGTTTTGTCATTATATTCTTTAAATTTTATATTGGAATGCATCTTTTTCGATGTTTTGTTTAGTGCCATATGGTACTTAATAATCTTTGGTGCCCCATGTATTGTGAGGTTCATTAAAGCAATACTTAAGCCAGAAACACACTGGAAGGCTCAGACACGCCCTAATGGGTTTCAGTGATCCAACGCGCTCTTAAGGCATCAAGTGGAGAATCATTTGCTCTGAACTTGGTTCAGTTTTGGAACATCAACGGACAACCAGCATGGCTGTTTTTCGTTTTATGATGCATCCTTTTTATTTTATAAATGTCTAATTTGTAGTCATCTATCATAGAGCTTTTCCTGATCCATGTCTTGTCTGCTTGTGAAGTTGGCTAATTGACAAGACGTATGCTACTTTCAAGTGTTCCTTTTAAGCTCCTGCTCCTGAGTTCAGAAGTCCTAAATATGACTTATCGCACCATCAACTGCTTTCCATCAGAAATAATAACAAAGTGGACTCTGTAAAAAAAGTAGTTTTTGGTGGCTCTTGTTTTATTTTAGAGATCAAGTGGCTCAGAGCTACTTTGTGGTGCAGTGGCACAATAAAAAGAAAAAAATGCACATCATAATGACAAGTAAAAGTTAATGAAAGAGTAAACACATCTTCATGTAGTAATACTAATTATTTACATAGGATGCCAAACAATAACATAATAATAAAATACATAACTTTTACCATTAGTTAGCCTTTCATGCTCTCCACCCCCTAAATGTTACACTTTGGCTACTCAAGTGTCATGATTGATGATAACAAAAATTCCCACTTTCCCATTATTATTTACAGCTTTGGTGGGTTGTTCAACTGTAATTATATATATATTATTTCCCACTGCATGTGAAGGCAGCAGTAGGCTACAGTCACATTGACATAGGGATTCTCATTTCTATCATTTGTAACCATCTGTGATTGATGTCAGACTAGCTAGATAAAGCTTCACAAGCTAACTGACTTGACAAGCAGCCAAGACATGGATGAGAAAAGGCTCACCATAAAGAAGAAAGTGTGTTAGCCACCGGTGAAATTCACATGCCAGGCTGTGGTGTTGACACCACAACTGCAGTGCACCATAGCTGACCTATACAACACCGGTTTATCTGGCCACATCCTCTAGTCTATACGAAGAGGGAGAGGCGTTGTAATACGTTTATTTCTCCAAATGGGTCAATGTTTTATCTGCAAAGCAAATCTCTCTCAAGCACTTTAGATAAGATGCCACAAAGACTTTTTGCAATGACAGCTTCATGTGGAATTATGGCATTTTTTTCCACTGACCTGGTTCACACAAATATTGCTGGTATTTATGCACGCTCACACATATACACTCTTTAATTCAATATTAAATAATTCAATAAATAATTAAACAGTACATTGCCACACTTCCCTATATGTTTTAGAATAGGGACATAACTCAGACTCGAGGTGTGCCTCTGTCTGACATTGGCCCGTTCAACTCTATTGCTTAGTGGACAATGGAACCAGTCATGTGCATGCGAATGTGACGTCCATCGCCATTTGAGACCAAGTCAGTACCTAACATTCATTTATACCTGTGATGTGAATTACTCCTAAGGCACTGATCACAGATAAGCATATCTTTCCACCCCCTAATCTTGACCAGTGTGATGCTGATGAAGTGAAACTGCCCTCAAACAAGCGTCAGTCACTTGTCAGTATGTGTGTAAATGTCCCCCTCTGTGAGTTTGTCATTGCGTAGCCACTCTGCTATCCGTGGAATGCTAGTAAGGCATGCTGCTATGAAGTCCTGAGTCATCCTTAAGACTTGGATATTCCCGGACTGACAGGAACAGTACTGGGCACCACATAACCCCATAGGAGACTAGGACCTCGGGCTGAAATGGCACTGAGATCAAGGGAAAAGAATGTATGTGAGACATTCAGCTCTGAAAGCACTGAAACCTGTTCGGCAGAATCTCAGCTGTGAGTTTTCCCTCAATGACTGATTGACAGTTCAGTTATTTATAAGGAGGAAACTTTGTCGAGATTGTTACTTTTGCTGCGCATGTTCCTAATAGTGTGTTTTTCCTTGGGGTGTGGTGTATGTGTGTGAGCTCACTTGTTTGAATGAGGAGATAAACATTCACTCATGAAGACAGTGAAATGTACTTGAGAGGGCTGAGTGAATGAAGACCATTGACAGTGGGGGGAAGATAAGGGGAATATTACTTTAGTTATGTGCAGCGTCACAATAGCTGACTGTATTTCTTTCGTAAGGGTTATGGCAGGGGGCTGACTTTAAACCGTTGATGTTGCTATGTGCCCCCTTTGATTCAGTATTGGAATCAAACCCACACCATGCACTCTTGCAATACCCTCTGAGCAAGTGAGTTTTGTTCTTATATAAGCAGCCTTTTCCCTAAATCCTACCCCCTCTCTCTAGGTCCCCTAACTCCTCCTGCTCTTAGTCTCTCATTAAAGCCTGTATTCATTCTTCCCTCACCCCCCCCCCTCTCAGCTTCTGTACAGAAGTCTTTGGTAGCCCTTGTCCTGCCTTACCCCCTACGTGCCCCGCTTTGCTTCTTCCCCCTAATTGGTTCTTACACTGTTGGAAAAGGCGGCTGTGTTGTTGAAACCAAGAAGAGCATTGCAACCAAGCTTATACAGTAAATATGTGTTTACTGGAGGGTAAAAAAAGGTAGCCTATGTAAGACTTTCTCTAAATATTTTGTTGTCCATTGAATTTATCTTTTATTTCATCTTATGTTATTATTTCACCTTCCCGCGTGTTTTGATGTGTAATTTACCCATCTTTTTTTCACTTTTGTGGTTTTCCAGCACTTTCCTTTAACATTGACGCAGTTTGGCTTATGTGTATGAGTGTGTGCACACTCACAGTTATGAATTGCAGCTTTGTAATCATCATATGACTGTGATAATCTGGAAGGGGTTTATCCATGAGCGAAAGTAGTTTGTCTCCAGCCTTAACTGAAATTGTTCCACTTCTTTAGTTCTGTACATTTTATGTTATATACATGAACAGAAAACACTGACTTGTTGATAGACAACTGGATGGGTACTTAACACGGACTGGTATATTGTGTGTGCCTGGATGCAGTAATGCAAGGAGAAGTGAAGTCTAGACTAGTTCAAGCTAGTTAAAGCACTGATCATTGATTGGGCCATTCAGGATTTAATGTGCGATTGGTCAGGAAAAACATTTTGTCCAACCCCGTTTAGCGTACACACCCTAGGAAGGTGATTCATTACAGCATGATGACTCAGGAAGCTGATTGGCTCTGACAATCAAACTGTGCGATAATTGAAAGGAGGGAATGGAGGACCTTTTTTCCCTTTTATGAGTTCTTTCTGCCTCAGCTAGCCACTGTTGTGGAGTTGAGCTGGCCCAGAAACTCCGACAGAAGAAAAGACCCCCCCTCCCTTCCCTTAGCTCTCTCACTGCCTCTCTAACAACCCCTCTCGCTCACTCTCTCTCTCTCTCTCAGTGACAGCTCCTGGTGGGCTCTTTTTTTTCCCTATCTGCTCCTTCGCTCCCCTCACATCCGTCCTCTGGGTCTCTGCCCCGCTTTCTCCCGCGGAGGATTTTACGCCAGACAGACTCTCTGAACAGTTAACTCCACAGTCAACTCTTCCTTCTTTTAACCCTGCTTCCATCCAACCCTGCAACTCTTTATCCGATTAACCGCCTCGGCTCTGTCGCCCCACGTCTGCATCAGACTGACTGACCCTTCGCTCCAGAGGACTCCTTGTTCTCCCAGCAACACACACTGTCTGTGGGAGCTGTGCTCGTCGAAGCACAGACATGCGAGATGGTGTGTTCCATAGGCTCTGAACAAGCCAAGTGAAGTGAAGCGTGGTCATGGGCTCTGAGGAGCGGCTGTTGTGTGTCACTGTTAGGCTGGTAGCAGCAGTACAAGCTAAGTCTCTGGACTCTGCGTTATCAATAGTCATGGTTCAGTGCTGGAGGGACTGAGCACTGTATGGATTCTGGATATTCTATCAATCTGACGCTAGTTCCTCAGAGTCTCTGCTTCCTGGGCTTGTTGTCGACTGGATTCTGGGTCCAGTGGACTTTGAGTAAAGTGGACTTTGTTGGCCAGAGTGATGAGTGGTCTTCCAGGGCCGTGCTCTTCCCCTTTCCCCCAGCTGTGGTCATCTCCTGAGGGACAGACAGACAGACAGACCGATAGATAGACAGACAGACGTCCCACCTGAGCTGTGCGCATGCGTCTTCCCGCCATGGAGGTCATCCTCAACCTGGTAACTGCTGACTCCTCTCCACCTCCTACCCCCACCACCGTGAGTCTCCACCTGTATACTGTGCGTGTGTGTGTGTGTGTGTCTGTGTTTAGCTTTATTAGTGTCAGTTTTTCCTGTGGGCATTGAAACTCTTTTGGACTTATAGTGAATGTTTTAGTTTGTTGTCTTGCCTGTATTCATGTCTCAAGGATTCAAGCCATGAATCCTGTACCCGTGTCCACCTTGATACAGCTCACCTGTCAGAAGTGGGTGTGTGACGTGTCCTGTGTTTTGTAACTAAATAAAGTACCGTTTTTAAACCATGAAAGGCGTTTCAGAGACTGGGTGAAATCTTGGGGAGCCCAATCCCTAGGCTTGGACAGGATTTTGTCTTTACATCATAGGTACTAAAAGCCTTTGTTATGACGGTTGGGCCCCGAAAAGCCACAGAGGATATTTTCCAGGCCTTGAGCTGAGCTGTTGATGTGTGTTTCTTTCTGTTGGAAGTGGACACAACAGGCTTTTCTTAGACCCTCTGAATTCCTTAAAACAACAAAAGTTAGTTACTGGCAAGCTCGGGCAGTGTGTGTGTATGTGTGTTTTGCACAATTATTAGTACAACTTTGTGTTGGTGTGTGCTCATTCATGTGTGTATGTGTTGAGTAAACTGCCACTTATCCAGCATCACACAGAGTTATGTAATTGTCCATAGCTGGTGAATGGGGTTCATTGTTGCCAGATTGGATCCCCTTAAAGAAACCAAAAAGCGGATTTCCATTAAAAACTTCTCTTTTGTGTCAATATCAGCGCTGCTTAATTTGGCACGGCTGGGTGGGAACTGAAACCATGAGGAAATGAAAAGGGGAATGGAAGTGAAAAGAAATAAGAAGGAAAAAGCGGGGAGAAAGAGAGGTTGGAGGGCAGCCCTTGCATTAGCAGACAGAGGGGAATACCAGTGCCTCAGCCCAGTCAAGAGTATCCTCTCCCAGCTGAGCTTTCCTAGCATGGCTCCTCAATCCTACTCTGTACGTCTTGCTCTCAATTATTTAATAAAGTCATCGTGACATGGCGTGGAGCAGTCACATGTGCTGATGTTCCAGCCTTAATTCAAATAACCTGAACTCCGGACAAGAAATGTATAGCAATCCTTCATTAACGTTTATTGAGGAATCGGTCATTTAGTGTTTTTTCCGTGGAAACATCATTTTATTTTAAAATAAAATGAGTGTATTAAACCTCTGGAGCAGACATGTCTGAGTACACCCTTCATGGATACCCAGATTGAACACTGCATGCTGACATCATAGCTACTCCAACAGTTTTATGACGAGGCACAAACCGATAAGTTTTATCTATTTAACAATAGACTTTGGGAGTACTCAGCCATGTCATCTTGTTACTATGACGACCACGTTCTCTTTCCGATCCACAGGCTTTGGGGTTAAAGGTCAAACCAACTAATCAGGAGTGTGAAGTTCAGTCAGTCAGAGATGATTGGGTGAGTGATAAAGGCAGAGAGAGAGAGAGGAGATACAAGTTGTATAAATAGAGAAAGGACAGCTATTAAAAGAAATACAAAGAATACAATGATAGTTTACAGCTTGGCAGAGGACATATAGTATTTCCACATGCATGGCTCGAAGCCTAAAAGACCAGTTCCTTACTTGCACCATGGATCCAAGATCACGTGTCCCATGGATTTTTCATCATGGAGTTGGACTGTGTAGACAAGTAAGTGAAGAGCCAGCTAACCCCAGCCAGCAGCCACTAAAACAGTGATGTACAGTGATCTATCACCTCTTCACCTTTTCGACACTTCTGAGAATGCTGTAATGGGATATCGCCACTGGGAGAGGTGTAGAGCAGAACAGAGCAGGGTTCCCAGAGAGAAACAGGATGTTACAGTATCCCTGAACTCACACTAGCACCTTGGCACGTGAAAGCGCTCCTGCGAGAGAAACTCAAGCTGACAACACAGGAAGCTCACAAGCACTCAGCAGGAATGAGGGGCATGATAACTAACAAGGTAAAAGGCACTTGATTACTCGTGTACACACATACAGATAGCAGACACCTGACATTGACCATAGAGAGCATAGAGTTCATGTCATAGAAAATAAAAGAGGGTAAGATAGGATCTAAATGTTTATGTCCAAAACAATCAAAACCACAGCTCAAAGCCATGCTGTGATGCTGTTTACCCTAAATATCTCGGGCCATTTTGCAAGCTGGCAGAATATGAGCCTATAACAGCTAAATCCATACATCTTTAAAGAATAAGCTGTAGTCAGGGGTCTCAGATTCCATTGTCCTGAGCTGGTCAGGGTGTAGATATCCATCAGTGTGTGAGAAGAAGCTTAATACTGGGTCTGTTTCCACTCCTCACCCATCAGAACATCTCAACATGAACTGGACCTGAACTCACCGTAGTCATCCGACAAAACAACCAACACATTGCACAAGGCTTATTACAGGAGAACAGAGGGGGCGGGGGTGGCATGTCTGGAGACATGGGGATAAAGAAGAGAGGGGAGCTGAGAGATTGCAGAGGAAATAAGATAGGGTCTTATGACAACGGCAGTCCATTTTCTACTCTACAACCTACATTGGACAGCCAGGAAGTTGTGTAGTGTGTGTATGTGTGTGTGTTCCCAGTGAGTGTATCTAATTATGTGTAATGCATATCTAACTTCATGGGTGTGGGGATGCTTTATAAATGCCTGTTTATGTGAGGTGTGTGACCATAGGTCTGTGTGTTTAGGATTCACTTGCCTCTCCCAGGCCTCTGGTGGATCGTAGGTAAGTCAGGTTTGGCCTTTCAGGGCTCTAACCGGCTTTTCTTGGATCAGAGGCTGTTGCAAAACCAGACCCCGACCAGCAGGCAGACCCAGTTTGAGGGCTCGGTGTGTGTGTTTGTGCAAGGAGCCATAAGGCAGGGGGCATGTCCACGCAGACCCTTTGTCTTAGGACGCACTCACACTAGGCCATCTGTACCGTGCCCGGCACAGTTCACTTAACCGTGCCCGGGTTGTACAATTATTAGTGAGCAATTATGAGCTGAGCTGGGCCCACTTGAAGAGGTGTGCTCTGGCACGGTTCACTTGGAGTCGGCACAGTGTGATCGCTAATCGTGCCGGAGCACGGATCCTGAACATGTCAATGATGCGACTGTCCCATAAAATCGATGGTTGATTGATGAACGTGAATTGTAGTCGGGAGTAAAGCCGCAAATTCCTCCCTCAGCGTCAGCTGCCTCCGTAAAAATCTTCTGATACGTGCAGCACGATTAACTGAAAATCGCTGCGTTGCATAATCGATAAATCTATACGGCATGTGAGAGAGCCGTGTGTCACCGCACCCAAAGAGACTCCAAATAAGCCACAAAGTAAAATTATGAACTCCACTGTGCTGTGCAAAAGCGCTTTCCTTCAACACAAGAAGTTGGATCGTGATGACGTAAACGCGCCCGGGCATGGTAGTTTAAGCGCAGTGTGAGCGCAGGCCAGCGGGGGAGTGGGGAGGGGGGGCAATCGTGCTCCGGCACGGTTCAAGCCAACCGGGCCTAGTGTGAGTGCGTCCTCAGATGCGGACCTGGGTAAGAACTCGCAACACGGAGAAGTGTTTTGACACTGTACTTGTTTGAAAACAGCGCAATTTTCAGCAAAACATCTCAGACCCCACCTTTAAAACACTTCCAGGAAACCGACCCAGATGATCAGCAGACCATGGCCAAATCCCAATCTCAATTTGTACCCCTCCCCCTCGTTTTCGAGTGCCTCTCACTCTTCGCCTTGCCCCTCAGAATGGAGTACAAGGGGTCGTCTTCCCCTAAGA
>CABFOQ010032749.1:0-10775 GCA_900660455.1 Gephyroberyx darwinii
CGCTGTACTCACTGCTCCATCTCGTTACTCTTTTTCACATAAAGTTATTTATTCACCTGTTTACCTACTGCACCTTCTCTGTCCGTACTCCTTTGGCATTCTGGAGTTGCTCTGTAAAGCCCCCATTTAAAAAAGAAATACCTTTTTATCCAAGACACCTTACTTGAGTTGACTTGAGTTGATACTTTTTTTTAGCATAGTCCATATAGTCCTTCTCCATTAATTTAAGCTCCAGTTTAAGCCTATTAATGTAAATGCAACAACAGTATGAAGAAATTGACTGCATGTCAGATATGTTTTCATGTAGACGCTACACTCTCATGCCTTGTGGTTGCAGTGGAAATGACAAGAATGACATATTTTAAAGGTGTTTAGACATAAAAGAAACTTGAGCCTTCATGTGTCAGTGATTACTGCAATGTGTCTATTAATACTAACTAAATAAGGTCTTGTGTAATCCCTCCTGAAATAGTCCCCTGATGCATATTTGCTTATATGAAAGGAAGTGAAGTGCATCTGTGTGTGTGTGTGTGTGTGTGTGTGTGTGTGTGTGTGTGTAGGCCAATGGAGTCTCCCAATCAACAATTCTCTTCCAGAAAGATCTTGTTTCTCGGAGCCCCTAGGTAGACTGTGTGCATGAAGGTTTGGGGGTATGGACCGGGGTGAAAATGTGTTATACAAATTCTGGCATTTTTATGGGCTCCTGATCAGCTCCTGACTTTCTCATTGAGGGGAAAATATTCCTCGCAGTTTGCATAGTGAGAGCACATCTCAGAGCAGCAGTTGACAGTTTTGACGTACATCCATGTGCTCATAATTTGCCCATGAAAAAGCAGGCGTTGATTTGAATGATTAGCATGGGCCTATGCTGAGCACAGCAACATGGACACACCCCCAGGTAATGGAGTATGAATATAGTTTGGGGGGACAGCTCAGTTACACCAGCTGACCTGCTGCTTTCGGACCATAGTGACCTAAACATAGAATGCCCCATGCCATATCTCAGATTTTCCAGAGGGGACAAAACTGATCTTTCCCCATTTCTCATTATCAAATCAGCTTGCTTCCATTCAGTATCGCTGCTGAGCACTTCTCACTTCTCTTTTTTATTTTAAATGCGCTTCAAACGCCACAACTCCAGTGTCCTCCCATGGCTCTATTCAGTATTGTGCATTGGCAGTGTCAAGCGGTGGTGCGGCCTGCAGCCGAGAGCTTACACCTCTTGTTGCAGCTAAGCCAAAAGATATATTAGTTCCCATACCGCCCTCTTCACTCTCACCTTCCTCGTCAATTGACAAAGATGCCATTCAGTGTCATTAGATGTGTGCACTTGACAGCAGTCAACCAATATCCCGGGTAGGTGGCTTAACAGTGTTATAACTTCCAGTTATTCTGCTTTCAAGCACGTTCACATATAGTTGTAGCTCTAATCCTTCTCAAGAAGACCTTTACTTGGCTATTGTTGGCAAAAACAAAATGTCACATGAATTTATTTAGGTCATACACTCCATGATTAAAAGCCTACTTAGAGCTGCTTTCTGATTACATGAATCCAGAGAAATAGAGGAAGGAGGCTTTAGACTTTCATAAGATATTACAGCTATCTTGTTGGTAAATAGAAAGCCTGGGGCGCCTTCTCTTAAATGAGAGCCAACTTTCTGAGAACTAATCTCTTATTGGATGACCTTCAATAAATCAAATCGTGAATAGCTAATTAAAGTGTGTGATTAGAGGGTTATTTCTTTCCCTCTGAAAGCTGGTAGATTGGGTGGTGGATATTGAAGTTGTTGATTTAATCAATGCTGACCATGAGGTTCACCTACACAACTACAAATTGAGAAGCAAGTGGCAGCTGCAATCCACACACACTTCCCATCAGCTTTAATTGAAAAAATTTTTCTAGGTAATCCCCACCCCCACCCCCCACCCACCTCTTTTTCTTTTACACAATAATGTGGCAGATTTCATTGGACCAATCATCGCTAATGGAATCGCCATTTTGATTTTTGCTAGTAACAAGGATCAGTCCTTCAGGAATAAGGGCCATTCCTTATAATACAAGGCAATATAACAGTTTTAAAGGAATTCACTAAAAGCAAGCAATTTTCATTATGAACCATCAACCACCTACAATATTATACCCTGTTGGCAAAGGTTTACCCAAGTCCTCCTCTATGGAATAGGCTACAGCACATGAGGCAGGTCAATGGTAGGCCAGTTTAGCTTGGTACCCCTTACAACATCACATCCAGTGTTCATGAAGACCTCTTTCTTAACTGTGTATCCAAGCAGCCTCATTATTTACCCCATAAGAAGACAGGGTATGGGACTAGGCGCTTGAATGACATTAGAGGCCTGTGCTGCCAAATAACTGCCCCCTGTGGGGAATTTGCATTATTCAAGATTAAACAGGCTCACACTGTGCTCCGCAGTATGGTGTTCCTTCTTCCCCTCCATTTTCGACACACCGAGGACCCTGAATGGCACACCTGTCTCCTGGCATATCCTTTGAAATAATAAGTGTGCAGTAATTGCTGGGGAGGGGGGATTTTGTACATCACTTTCTAACCTTGTGAGTGACACAAACTTTAGAGGCCTACATTTATTCCTCCCCAAATGTATTTTTAATGTGGACTAAAAAGTGTTTGTGCTTGGTTCTGTGCCGGGTGGCGGAAAGTGGCCATGACAGGGCTAATGGTTAGATTTTTTTGCTAGGACTCATGAAGTGGCAGATACGATTGTCCCCTCCTATCAAAGTTTGAAAAGATCTAGTTTGAAAATAGATGGATTTACCCCCTTATTCAAATGCTAATGCACTCACTTCACACCTATGAAGACGAAGATGCATTCATCTCCTTGGTTATTATTACAGCTTGCCGTCACTTAAATGAAAGTGTGGCAAAGTGGAAGGTTTTAAGTCGGGCTTGACCAAATAGATACCCCCAGACTGTCAGCAGACAAGGCCCGGTAGTAGGCCCACCATGCAATGCCAAATCCTCTCTTTGCTCTATGTGGAGACTGACAGTTATTTGATCCTTCCCCTCTCAGAGTTCTCTCTCTGGTTTTGGCCTGTATGATGAAACCATGAATGTTTTGTGTATTTTCTCCTCCCTCTCATTCATCATATTCCTCCACTCATTTCCAACGCCCATCTCTCCCTCTCTCCCTCTCTCACTCTGTCTCGGCTGTTGACAGCTTACCTTCCAGAGCTGTAATCTCACCATACTGGTGAGCAACCAAGTGTTGGAACAAGTTGCCTTCTGTAATAATTTGGAATCTCTGCCAGTTTCATGTCTGAAAATAAGCAGTAATAAATTTAATTAGAAAGCTGTTGCATATCTCTGTGATACATTTCTTTTAATTAACCCCATGTGAATAAATTAAAAAATAATAGGGGCTGAAAGTGTGGAAAAACACCCTAATGAAGTTATCCGTTAATTGGGATGGCGTCTGCAGCCAAACCACAGTGAGTAGTGAGCACCAGGAGCTAACAATGCCTTCTGTAAGCCTCTCTGCCTCCTCAGAAAAGGGCCCAGGGCCTTCGTGCTGACTTCAAGTGTAAGAAATGCACCTCTGACGTGATGGAAATGACCGTGGGCCGGGAGAAAAGGCAGCCCTGTTCCAGGCTGCTCTGCTGAGACTCCCCATGCCGCGCTTGAAGCTGGGCCAGTGTTATTGCAGCCCTAATGCGGCTGACTCATTTGGAGCGGATCAGGAGTAATTATGGTGGGGAAAGTGGCTGCCGACCGCGGGGGTCAGGACACTTGTAACATGTGAAAAGAGCAATTATTCCAGGAGACAAAACCCTCCCTTATCCCGGGCAGTGCCAGGGTCAATGCAAGGGACGACTGGGCTCCGTTTCACCGGGGCTTATTAGCCACAGCAAGCTGCAAAGTTTGAGAGAGTGCATCTTGTTAATGAACACTCCCCTCCTCATCTGTGCCAGCCGTGTCTGCTCTCGCTCTCTCTCCCACTTACTGTGGGTGTTAATTATGTCATAATCATAGCATGCAAACAGTCCCAGAAATCACCTCTCTCACAGACCCCAGCATTCATATACAACCATCTGGAAATGTAGCACACTGTACAGTAACATAGAAGGGTCTTATAGAGAACTATGAGGAAAAACACATTTAATATGAAATGTAATATTGACTTGGTCCCTGTGAGAGACTACCAAGTTTGTGTGTGTGTGTGTGGGCGTGTGTGTGTGTGTGGGCGTGCATTCATGCATGTAGGTGTACGCATACATATCTTTCTCTCTTTGCAATATTCTCCAACCAAGGATAGGAATATGAATCACACAGTGAATCAGTCGTTTTGATTGTACTTATCATTCTGAATACACTCATTGGTCTGCTTTCAACTGGCGTGCGTATTCCAGCTGATATTATTACCAGATGTCTTGTATTTTGTCTTGGCAATAGAGAGATGTGTCTACAGGCTCAATTACAGTAATGACGGAAGCTGAATGAAAGGGGCTGATTCATGCACACAATGGCAAGACATCTGCCTGAGATCCCTATTAACCTTAGTGGCAGACACCTCGGCCCCGGGACAAATTCTATTTGGGATTGCCATGGCCACAACATTTACAGTGATGGCTGAAACACAAAAGAGTGGGGTTTAAATCAGCCCCTGTAGCTTCTAAACTGCAGACTCACTGAGACTTCATGTAATACCACCATAATAGTTTTAGACTTTCCACTGTTAAAGACAGTCCTGCCTGTTTTTGTCTTGTACCATCCATAACTTGGAAGGGATTCTTTGCCTCTCAACATAAGCCAAACATATAATATAATATAATATAATATAATATAATATAATATAATATAATATGATATAATATGATATAATATGATATAATATATGGCTTTTAAAAGCATGATTAATTTTCTCATGCACGGTTAATGGTTTGGTAAGCAATATATAGTTGCCCGATTAATGTCTGGTTGATGTCTTGTGCAGGACTGCATGGCGTCAAGAGATGCTGATGATGGCGGCGACAAATACACTTGTTTCAGTTGAATGCTGTCATTTGGTAATGTAGTATGTAATTTCTCTGAGCATCCTACTCTGTATATTTGCCATGGCGGTGGCTTCCACTCTCTTATTTACTGCAGCTGGGAGTGGTAATTATAGGGGCCCCAGAGACGAGGCCCACCCTGGGCTAGCTTTCACCTCCTTGAATGCCTGCCCTCCTACCTCCCTCCCCATGTGCCAAGAAAGCTGAGTGATTCTCACCAAGATCTTTTACCTCCCCAGGACCTAGCAGAGCCTGTATCACACCATGGTGTCAATCCATCGAATTGATCAAAAGACACTTAACAAACACAGAATCTGATGTAACCTTCCCTTGTGCTATTTATGGTGAGCACCAATATAGAAACATGGGTGGGTGTGAGCAGGTGTGTCATCAGTTGATTATCATAAGAGACTAGAACAAGAAGTTAGTCAGATTACCGGAAACCCCGAATTACGTGCCTCACCTGATGGCTTTTGGATTCATATGAGGTGAAATACACGTTATATCAAGTTATAGCAAGGTGAAATATAAGATATGAGCCATTACTGTATTGCGGATTTCTATGCCCCTGCTCACTTATTTTGGAGATTGCACCCAGCATTTTAGTGAGCACCCAGGTGTAGGGCGTGAAGAGGGAAAAGGGATCAGAGAGCAAATATGTTTTCTTTCTTTCCACATACTCTTCCAATCTGAGGATGCAAGTCTTGCCATGCATATGTGATAATTGCATTCCGGTGCTTTCAGATGTTTCCTTGAGTGCTCCAAACAGCTTATTTTCCTTTAAAACCTTAAATATATCAAAAAGGTTAGCACATTGATTTGATTTTTCGATAGCTGTAAAGATGGAAGTCTAAATGGGGTAACATAGAAGTCGGATGCTATCTCTATAATGGAAAGTACATGGTCTGACAGATTCCTTGGGGTGAAAAAAACCTAACTGTACATATTCTTGAAAGATAAGGTCTTTAGAGAAGTAGATGGATGGAAAAAGAGAGCGATGACAGGCCCTTATACCCAGTACTAATGGCAAATTAAATTCTTTCTCAGGATGGATATTTGGCAGGCCAAGTGCATTCTCTCCACTTTGAGGGGTAAAATGCATCCCTTGTTGGAGAATGAATCGCGATGTGGAGAGGTATGCTTTTGGTGACATCAAATGACACTGGAAGGTCAGTGGCACTTGTATCTGTTAAATGGATTGGATTAAGTGGAGGCTGCCTCTTAGTCTGCTGCTTCCTTTCATAATGCAGCGTTTCATTCTGGGAGGCGGCGAGCCTGGGAGGTTCTGTTCTACTCTGCGATTTCACATAGCACCGGGAGTCGTGACAGGTGCAAGAAAATGTCTCATGGCATTAAGGGACTTGAAAAGACATTTACTTTACACAATCATTTATTCTGTCACTGCTCTTTGTTTAGCAAGTTTGAGCTACCACTTGCTACAGTACTATTAAAGACATTTTCCAGAGGCTGTTTCGGTGGAAGACACCGGGCCCGTGTTTGTTCCCTGCAAAGGCTCCAAGAGAGAGGCATCAGGTGAATGTGTATACTAGATATCAGGCGTCCTCTATTGAGACATCTCTCTCTCAGCCAGGCCCAGAGGACTAGGATGTATGCATGAAGAAATGAGCATTGTCACTTTGATGATGCTGAGCAGGTTTTTGAAAAAAGTGTGTGTGTGTGTCCAACAAGGGGGGGGGGTGAGCTGCATACAGTGACTCCAGGATGGATTAGGCTCTGGCCTTTGCAAACTTGATGTAAAACACACACGTGATATGTTTAAGGAGTATGCGGCGGGTGGAGGTCTAAACCAATTAGGAGTAGTTCTCTGGAGGTGGGGGAACGACCTTTTTGTATAATTAGTTCTCTTATTTAAAGCAAAGATTTTGAGTAGAATAACTAATTAGCTGTCATAAAAGGCAAATTAAAGATTTTTGTGTGATCCCTGAGGGAATTGCAGCAACCCGTTTCTTTTGCTTTTCCCATGCTCTCAAACGCACACACACAAACACACGTACACACACACACACACACACACACACACGCAGGCATTTTCTCTCTCCTCATTAAGACTGTTTTTAGTTCTGTAGAAGCCTGTCAGGCGAGCACTGTTGGCATACCTGCAGAGAGCTCCCCTAACAAGCCATGAAATGCAGGTAGAAGAGACCGCCCTTAGCTAGTGTGGCTTGAATTTGAAGCTTTTTAGCTTCATTTACACTGAACATTGGTATTTATAGCAGGTTTTGTGATCCTAATGTGCCAGCTTCAAGGGGCCTGTTTTGGGGAGGGAGGAGGTGAGGGAGCTGGAGGGCAGGCAGAACACTAATTGATGGCTCCCATCACCAGCACTGGACCAATTAGCCTCTCCTTTCCACTTCTGATAAAGAAATAGGACGGCTCAACACCACCAGAGCACTTACTCACATATAAACCAAAGCCATAAATTTGACTAACAAGCTCTCCTCTTTCTTTCGCCTCTATTTTAAAAGGGGAAATGCTAATTATATTACATTCATAGCATTACTGATGTGTGGATGGCCAAAAATTGTAGAGCAAATCTGGATCCAATAAGGTACTTTGTGAGTCCATCTGTGTGTGCTGATATGTGTGTGTAAGAGAGAGAGAGACAGAGAGAGAGTGAAAATATGCTTTGCTATTCCTAAGAAGTGCTTTGAAAAGTGGTAGAAGGTTTTTGTGAAAGAGAAAAAAAAACTTGACAGGCTTAAAGGAGAAAAAGAGAGTGCATAAAGTGAAGCACTCCCTTGTTACTAGCAGAGGCTTCGTTTATCACAGAGTGAACCACAGAGGTTACGGTAAAACTAGCAGATCCAACTGCACAATGACCCTATTCACACACGTTATAGAACTAAGTGCATCGTAACAATTTACAAGCATATATTATACATTTGTGTACGCTGGACAATATAATAAATCTAATAGCTGTAAATATAACTACTTTTGCACATCTGTACAATGCAATGAAATAAAGACTATGACATTCTCTATAAAAGTCTAAAAACAGGAGGTTTTAGTTTCATTAGGTTTTAGATACCCACATACAAAATCTTGGCCAAACCCCATGTGATGTAGTGTCCAGTTTTTTTTTTGAGAGAGAGAGAAATGTGTTTTGAAAGTAGAGTGGCAAGTGGCGTCCACTGTGTGTTCTTTTAGACAGATCAATAGCTCAGTGTGTGAGAGTGTCTTAAGAGCTGTTGTCTTGTGCTTTCAGCTGTGGCAGACCTGTTAGTGCTACAGAGGGGAGCTGCGCGCCCCAGCCTCTGTTCCAGCAGTGGCCTGAGGGGGGCTTTTAGTCCAAACACAAATGTCAACCACACATAGACTATTAGTGTTTAGTGCAGTTATTAAATGGACTTTATTTGTCCTTTAGGAGGCTAAAAGGCGCACTTAAAGGGGACCTGCGTGACAGCGGGGCAATTTGCGAGTTTGGTTACTTAGGCTTGCTCGTTGCAGACACATGAGTATAGATAAGTGTAAAAGGAGGAAAGGCTGTAATGCTGTGAGTAGGGAACTGTGTGTGTGTTTGTGGTTTGTGCATGTGCTTCCGTGTGTGTGTGTGTGAGTATGTGCGTGTATGTGTTCCTGAGTGTGTATGTATGAAAGAGAGTGAGTGCATGCTGAAAGGCACTTAGGCCATAACATATCTCACTGGGGTCTGGTAGCAACGTTTTTGTGGTCAGAGGCTTTTTAAAAGGTTAATGTTAATCTATACCAAACAAAGCCCATGAGAAGCTTTTACAGCTGTGGACAGTTGAGTGAAATGAGCTTTGATGAAATGGTAGGTGACTAACATACTATACAGCATGCTGTAAATACCACGGTAAGCAAAATGAACATTGTGCATTTTACATCCTCAGAAATACAGCCAGGCGTGCCCCTTTCCTCCGAAGCCCGCTGCAAGTGATCATGTAACTTTTGTTCCATGTATTACAGCATGTTCTTGTGGAACGAGTAAGTCAGGGCTTTGTAGTCCAATGTGACCCGTGTGCCTATCTACATGGAAGAATGTTTTCTTTAATGCATATGAAGCAGGGGAGGCAGCGTGCTGTGGCCGCGTGCGAGGCCATGCTCAGACGCCTCCAGAAGCAGCCAGCTTATCAAAAAAGAGAACATGAAAAGTCACTCGTGTTCCCGGGCCGTAAATCACGCATGGCTGTTTGTCCCCTTATCGCTACAGGTGTGCCGATGCTCTCCGTCCAGCCCAAAGGGAAACAGAAGGGGTGTGCTGGCTGCAATCGCAAGATTAAAGACCGCTACCTGCTCAAGGCCCTGGACAAATACTGGCATGAGGACTGTCTCAAATGTGCCTGCTGTGACTGCCGCCTGGGGGAGGTGGGCTCCACCCTCTACACGAAAGCCAACCTCATCCTCTGTCGCAGGGACTACCTGAGGTAAGAAAACACACCCAATCACCTCTCCCCTCTCAAACAGAAAAGCCGTGCCACGCCAAGGGCTGTGCGACATGAAAGGAGCATGGAGGTATTTGGCCTACTGGTTACTCTTTGCTGGTTTTTCAGTGTTTTAGTTTCAGGTTGTGCTTTTCCTGTGGTGCCCACTGACAGAAATACATATAATATCCATCTATATATCACCATCCAGAGTTCACAGTTTGGGAGTATGGTGGCACAACCTAATCTGCCGAGAGTTTACAGCGCGGTGATATGCGTTTGTTTTTGTATTGATTTATGTTTTTATGTGTGCTTACCAGAAGCCAAAGCTGGTTTGGGATCAGCTTCTACTCATACATATCACTTATCTAATAGAGTAGTAGCCTGCTAGCCATAAACACCTGTCTAGTACAGTGAAACAAGCTTGTACAACCATCAAAACATGCATCATGCCGTCATGATATTTCTATCTGCATCTGATACACAAAAGGCCATTAAAGTTTTAATAGGAGAATTTGAAGGTAATGAGAATATTTTACAATAGGTGTGTGTTCATAGTGTATATTATTTAGCGGTGCCATCTCTGAAATAAATGGCTCTATAATAATAGCTTGTCTCTTATAAATGACTGGTCATTTTGATTGTTGAACCAAATAAGGGCCAGGACTATAAATGTGATGGTATTCAGCACACATGCGGTGGCATGGCTGTCACAATGATGGATAAAAACTACTCTGTTTTAGATGCTTTTTGGAAGCATTGGGAGCTATTAGATGGATCAGGCTCAATTCAAAATGTATGTATTCTGGATTTGGAGTCAGTGGATGAAATTTAAGTCATAAGTAGCAGATAGAAAGTCATTGCTAGCCACAGGAAATGGGCAAAAAATTCAATAACACTGGTACTATCCTTATGAAGCTAAAGCTATCAGCCTCACTGCTTACCACCACCATGAATGCTCGCTCTCCTTAAAGCTGTCTGCACTGCACTGATAGGTTTTTGTCTTTGATATTGCAATATTTCTAGAGCTTTAGAAGTTGTTTGTTGCTGGGTTGTTATGGTAGATCAAGCCCCTGTTTGTTTTCCTTGAGAGGACATTTTCTTCTGACTACACATATGTCAATTAGGCCAGAACCTCAATATATCGGTGTGCTGATTCTCCTCAGGCATCGATCTCAAGCCTGGAGAGTGGAGAGTTTACAGTTACATGTAATGTTTGCTGTGTGTGGTTTTTTTTTCTTATTATTTTCATCTTTTTCCCTTGTTTACATGAACACAGAAGACTGCCGTCATGGTGGAGACTAGGTCTCAGTTGCACTAGAGCTGTAGGCTGTGGGAAACCTCCA
>CABFOQ010032752.1:3289-15776 GCA_900660455.1 Gephyroberyx darwinii
TTTTCCCTCTGTCTCACCACATCGAATATAGGTGAGATGCATTAAGAGATACATCCGCTCTGTCTCTCACTCAGAGTTAAAATGTATGTCTCTGCCTCGGGCGAGTCCCTGACCTCTGTAGTATATTAATAATGTCACTAGCCTAACAAAGAGAAAACATTATTGCCATGTTTCATCAATGATTGATCACTTTCTCCTCCATTTTCCTTAAAATTCTATGATGTGCTTTTGCTTTGAAAGAATTGCAGTTTTGTGGATCTTTATGGATGAAGAGGACTGAGAAACGTGAGAGGGTATGGAAAGAAAGAATCTGAGGAAATAATGGAGAAAAGACAGATAGAGACAAAACTAAGTGACAGAATAGTGAGATTGAGTACACGTTGAGAATGAAAATAGCTTACAAAAATTGGGAGAACTGAGAATAGAGTGAGATACCTGGAGCAGGGGAGGAAATGGGACAAAGTGAGAGAACGGTGTGAATAAGAAATGGAAAGTTGTTAGAGACACAAAACATGACGCCACAGCTGATCAGTACTAACAGAACAATAAAGGAGGAAGCTACAGTTTAGCGAATGTTATGTGCATTTATTATGAATGGTATTATTACAGTTGTCAGCTCTCATCAGACGAAACACAGGTCTGTATTTAGCACAGTGTTGTACATGTAAATCAAGAAGTCAAAATGTGGCAGGCGTATTTTGGTCTGTAATGTTACAATAATGTTCCTAGTCCGGCCTGGACAGCTCAGTCGGTAGAGCATGATCCTCTCAATCTCAGGGTCGTGTGTTCGATCCCCACATAGTGTCAAGTACCTTTGGAGTCTGCTAAATGACTGTACTGTAATGTAGCTGCCAGTTAATTGCTATAATGCACACTAACACAGGGACATTAATACTCCGACTATGTTGGTTATCTTACCTGCCTGGTAAGCAGGAACAACTTTTTCTCTGGTCGAAAAAATACTTTTGGATAGTTCACCAATCCTGAGGTGAAATACTGAAATGTATCAGTACTTGTATTGTACTGTATGCCTTAAGGGCTTCACTGGAATATGGAGACTGGTTGTGAATATGATCTATGTAGTATATATCATGAAACTCCAGATTTATCTGCAAACTGTTTTATTGGTGTCAGCGATGTCGCAAGTAAGGGTCACATTCTCCAAGGACTTTATTTGGCTTTTGGTTTTCTACTGTTCTGTGGGTTGCCTTGAAATAACTGTGGAGAGACATTCAAGGGGAGGTGTGTGTGTGTGTGTTTGTGTGTGTGTGTGTGTGTGTTTTGCAGTGTGGATGCCTTGCACTTTAAGATTTTTTTTACTTGCTCGCAAATATCTGTAATCAGAATGCATTATTTCTTTTAGGTAATATAAAGGAATACAGTTACATATTATTTGTTACACGCCAACCTTGGCCAGCATGTCACATATAGCAAGCAAGGATTAGTCACTGATGAAAATGACTGTTCCTATTGTACTACAGTGGTTATGGAGGGCTGTAGGTGTTTCTTTTCCTCTCCTCTATACTGTATTTGCATAGAACATTGATACCACAGCTACCACACATTTTGTAAAATGATATACTTAATTCTGGAGGGAATTAAAAGATTACTTGTAAGCGACACTGACAGCAGGCAAAAACAAACTTCTTCTTCTTCTGAATGCTCTTTCACTGGACTTTGAACGCAAATGGAAGTGATCCTTCAGCCGAGAAAGAGGTAGAACGTTCACCTTTGACATGGAGAATCTATAACCTCAAGTATGGCAGTCTAATTTCCCGGTTGGCTACTGATGTACATCACTGTGTTTAACTAAAGTGAGGAAGCAGCGGGCATTAGGGCCTGCTTGCTTATTAGAGCCCAGCTGTATTATTCCAGTAGGCCTACACTGGGCAAGAGAGATCTGAAGATCCTCTATGCTGCTGGATACAGTCCAGACAATTAGCCATGTACATGCAGCATGGAGGAGCGGAAAGCCTTTTAACATTCATTTGATCCATACATTGAATCATTTATACCTTTACCCTGCTCATTATTGGCTAGCTTCTGATCTGTTGTTCCCTCTGTTTCCCTGGTTTTGACATTGGACTGAACAGAACTTCAAAAGACTTCATCAGGAGAAAAGATAGAGGAGGATGTGCTGCCATCTATGGAAAGAACAGCTTTCAGAGGAAGGAAATTGATTACTGAATACATTTTTTTGAAGAAAAAGAGTGAGAAAGAGAGAAACTGGGGAGGTCATTGACAGGAGTGATGTTATTGCTCTTCTTTTTCTTTGATTGTTTTGTATTGCCTCAGTAGACGAACAGCGGGGATGAGAGAGATATTTGTAAGGGCCGTTTATTTAGTCTGTCCCCTGTCACTTGAAGGAGCAGACAGCTACAATGCTGAGCAGCAGGAAGCTGTGTTACAGTGACAGAGAGATGGAGGGATGAGGAGAGAGACAGAGGAAGGAAGAAAGAGTAGAGAAAGAGAGAGAGTGTGAGAGAGAGAGAGACAGACAGAGAATGATGGATAGAGGAAGGGATGTAAACATACATGATGACCAGATGGAGACGGTACACACACACACGCGCACGCACACACACATACTGTATCACCAGATGCAGTGCTGGCCCTCTCAGATTTAATCTTCAGATTCAACACGTGTGTATTTGTCACCAACACATCATCTGCTCTAATCTCTCTGTAATTGCATTTTGGTCCTGTGCACACACAGACACACACACACACACACACACACACACACAGCAATAGCACCTGCATCAGAGGAAATCCCACTGCCACAGGAGTCAGGGGAACAGAGGTATTTTGTGGATTATAGTGTGTGTGCTGTTGCTTGGAGTAATCTTAGCTCCAATGAAGAGGTGGAGGTATGGAGGAGGAGTATATCTGGCCTTAACCACTGGCACCCCACACCACACGCCAACAGAGCAATCCCTAGACACATCCGAGCAACCCTGAAGAACCCTTCACATCTCCTCCCCCCACTTTCTCTTCCTTCCACACACACACACACACACACACACACACACACATGTCTGCCACAGTAGTGTCATCTTTCTGAGTGTCAGCATTTATCAGGGGTCCAGAGAGGATTGGACAGTAGACTGTCAGCACAGTAGGATCACTCAGTATTGATCTCAACACTACATCTCCCAGACTGCACTGCTGCAAAAGAGCCCTGGGGAAGCCACTGAAGTGCTGGACTAGAAATACTTGCTCTCCACACCAAGAAGCTACATAGCAGAGCAAAGGTCTTTTCTTGATCCGGTGTGTCCGATGAGTCTCTGCTCTGGGTTGCTTGTAGGCCTGATCTATGTGTAAGAGATGGACGTCTTCCCGAGCAAAGCATTTCATCTAGCGGTGCTCTTTTGCCCTCATCTATTTGAACACAACCACCCCGCTTCATCAATACTCACTCAATCATGGACTGTGCAGAATAAGGAAACTGTTTTAATCTGCGAGGGAGGCGGGAGGGAGAGAGAAGAGAGGGGTGACAGATCCTGCTGAGGCTGCGTTTCTCAGGTAAATGATGACGATGGCAGCGATATAATGGAGATACTAATGGTCATGAAGGCAATAAAAGAGTGTGTGAAGTAGCCGTCCCAGCAGACTTGGGGGTTGAGGTGGTACTAAGACTAACTGCTCCAAAACGGTTATGGCTGCCATTACAACGCCTCTGCATCTCTAACAAGGATGATTGTACAGAATTGAACAACCCAGGGGACACCTATATCAACCGTGTGCGTGCGTGCCTTTTTTGTTGCAGAATCAAAGACTATAAGCTCATATGTGTTTTATGTGCACCTGTAGTACACTCTCTTTTTGAACGTGCGCACCCAAGTGTGTGTTTGAGAAAGACGGCACAAGGGAGGGAGCCCGGGAGCAATGTGTGCTAAAAGTACATGTTATCTTCAATAAAGGATGGCAGAGTTCGCAGGTCTACAACTGTCTGCTGTTCCCCGAACCACTTTAGGCAGCAGCATCATATAGAGCACTGAGTGTCTCTACAAAACAGCGCTGAAAAATGACTCTGTTCATACAGTGGTAATTTAATTGCTACTGATGAAGGGGTGATGTTATGATACAGTGCAAACTGTGTTTCCAGATGTCTGTGGGGATAGTATGAGCAGTGCTGAGATGATTTTCCTTTTCTATTCTGACAGTTTCCATTAAACGTAAATTGTGGTCAATCTCTCAAGAGATGTATGTTACTTTTGACTGCTCTCTGTAGGAGATCCTTTTCCCTGCATGGGGACAGGAAGATTACCATCCATCCAGCCATGCAAACAGAGACAGAAAGAAACACACACACATACACACACACACACACACACACAGGCAGTGAAAGAAATAATGAAAAAATGAAAAGTTCATACTGTATTGTATCCTCATCTTACCTCATCCTATTCTTGCTGGCGTTGAAATTCAACTTTCTACCCTCAAAGAACAAGATGACACAATTCCCCCTCCAAAAAAACAGACACAGACAAAAAATGATAAAATCCAGAGAGAATAGTTCTGCTGATTAATGTACAAAATGCATAAAGGTGTACAACAAATGAGACCTGACCTCATTGATATATCTCTCAACGAACCCACTTCCACTTCCAGCATCATTATCTCCGAACTGTTTGACCTCTATCAGCTCTGTCTCCTCTCCGGCATGTAGCCTCATCACTTAGACTCTTCCACACAGTCAGCTAAGTAAGTCTAATTCAGGGAAGCGAGTTCAGACCAAAAACCTTCAAAGCAAAACAATTGTTGATGTTGTTGCTTTCCTGTGTCTTTTTTGGCAGGCTAGATTAACCTCACAAATCAATCACAAGTCACAAATACTATTTGGTGTGACATTTGTCAGTTTCAGAGCTGGGCTGAGTCCGTCAGTCAGTAATCTGGTGGGAAAAGCAGAGAAGGCTTGTGAAGGAGCGGATAGCCACCTCTGGGCTGACAGAGCCTATCTCAGCTCTGTCTGTCTGCCCATGTGTCATCTCTATCTCTCCTTTTTGTACCTGGTGTGCACTGGAAAAGCTCACAGACAGATACACAGGCACACACAGACAGTAAGCCACACACTGATGGGCACTCAAACAAATATTCAGGCACGCTCGCGCGCACAATCTCTGTCTCCATTTTCTGTGCACACATACACACATACACACAAAATAGATGTTTTTGTCAAGCTAGTCAGAGTATTTATGATCTTGAGATCAGTGCATTTTAGAAAACATGTAGACTATTGAGCATTCTGCCCGACTAAGCTCTTTGCTAGGATGTAAAGCATGAAGCGGGAGCTGTGCTGTTTTTATCTGCAGTGGAACGGAGAGAGAGCATCGGTATCAGTCCTAGCTGTGATTCATTCCCGTTCCTGGGGACTGGTCCTATCTGGCCTTGTTTACTGCCCCGTGCAGTCGCGATAGCATCTGGGTAGGAGGCAGACTTAATTGTTCTAGTGTACCCCGTAATTCTTTTGCCTCCTGAGATCCGGTGCAAGGACAGTTCAAGAATGAATGAGAGCACATCTCTTCGATTCGTCTCTATTCACTTCATACAGATGGAAGGGAACAGACCGTTTGACTTAATGCCCATCTGCTTTATATCTTTTAAGACAGTGGACTACTGTGGAACGGAAGTGCATAATAACCTCTCAATTAAGAGCTAATGTTATATCACTTCTGCCCTTCGTGCCCAACCTCTCATTTGGACCCATTGGAAATGTACGTGCGGGAACTTGATTCTTCATTTGGATTGGATTGCTGTTTGCTGGATTTGGATTTCCATAGCTCCATATAAATGTTATACTTTTAGATGTTATGATTTTGGTTTCGTTCTTCTATGGATGTCCATATTTTCAAAGAAATAATCACAAACAAACAAAACAGAAAGGTAGATAGATAGACAGACAGACAGACAGACAGACAGACAGACAGACAGACAGATAGACAGACAGACAGACAGACATAGATTGAATGAACACATGATTCATTGAGTGCATTCTATGAGCACACATACAAATAAGCTCTCTGTGACCTCCTACCATGTTCTGATTTAAGAGTAAATGCAGCACCATGTTCCCCATTGCGATAGTGATAGGTAGCACTGCACCTGCTGCTGTGCACTCCTCCATTCTCAGCTCTAGATTCAGGACTGGACCGGGGGCCAGTGAGAGGGGAGTAGGGGAATCATAGGCAACTCCATCATCTGGTTTACCTCTCAGCATCCCTCTGCCTGCTTCTCACCCTGAATAATGATGCACTGCTCCCTCCCTCCGATTACACTCCCCACACACCAACTGACAGACCACATATCTCTCCTCCTGTCCATCGCTAGCTCCCACCACAGTTCTCCTCCACTCCTTCCTCCTCCTCCTCCTCCTTTTCTCTGTTGCTTTGTGTCCCTCTCTTGTTTTCTCGCTCTCTCTTTCTCTCTCTCCGGATGGCGATTTGGTCTACTAGCTTAGTCCCACATAATGGAACACTTTACAAGGACTTTATAATAGGTTCATAATCAAGGGGCAAAAATAGGGATAAGAGAATGCAGAATAATTTGCCTGTATTACCAAGAAGCTCATTGTGCACCGTCTCCACGGACACAACCGGATATTGCTCCATGTTCCCCCCTCTTTGCACAGACACCCCCAACCCTCACCTCCCCACCATCCTCTCTTCTCCTCTCCCCCTCCAGCAGACCAATTTTACAAAGGATGGCTTTTTTGAACCTTGTTCTGGGCTCATTCCTAATTCATCAGTTGCAGCAGTGTCCAGCAGGTTTGTCAGTGACAGCTCCATTCTAAATGATCCAAATGCTCCGGAGCCTTCGCAGGTAAGCCAAGAAGGGCTGGGTTCTCCTCCTCCCCTACAGCAGTCACAGCTATTTCACACTCCTAGTCCTCGAGTGCAATGGCTAGTAATTAATAAGTAGTAGCTTACATTGGTAGCTACTTACTGTGCAGAGGACATGTGTTCCTGTTTGTGTGAATAGGCGTGTTTTTAAGACAAGAGCTCCTGTGGGAGGATCTTTTGCAAGTTTTGCCAGTACTAATTGGTGCTCCAAATTGGAGTGTTGCTGAGTAAGACTAATTGGAAAACAGCCTCCGTTGGCTCGGCTATAACAATACATTTTATTTTTGTGTCAGCATTGATTCTGTGTTTGTGCATGTTTTATGTTGTTGTCGTCTTTTTTGCTGTCAGCGTTTCCTCAATAGTTTTGCTTCAGTGCTGTAATCAAATTTACTTTAGATTTGGTCCTGAAGAGTTTTGAGAGGCTTTAATACCGGAAGGAAAGAGATCAAGTCTGATTATGTCTGAGAGCACAGCTCTGTGTTGTCCTGGCCTGTAACACATTACAGAATACTTACTTAAGATAGGTCGCCCAGACATGTTGAAGTTGAAAGGTTGTTTCAGAGCTTGTAGAAATAAAAAACAAAACAATGCTGAGCTTTTTTTGGGGATTCCAGATCACTGTGGAGCACCAGGAACATTTAAAATTCACAAACATATTCCTGATGTAGAATGCTTTTTCACAATATTTTCAATGAAATATTAACACTGTGTATTCACAACATTTTTCCTACATCAGACCATTGAGATCCTGTGTGCCAAAGTTGTGTTTCTGGCTTTAGATTAATATTTAATCTTCATTCACCTACTGAGGTGAAGTAATTGAGGATTTCTGCTATGTGCTTTTTAACAGAAGGTAAATGTTAATCTCTTTGTGAGAGGTGACTGTACAATATACTCTACAGTGTATATCAGCTTCTGCCAAATAGCAGCACACCCAGCATTTCTCTAACAACAAATCGCTAAATCTTCATCTGGTAATTGAGGCAAAGACTAATCCTGTTTTGAGCCATATCAATTTGATTTTACTCCCTACTCCCCACCTCATTTCCCCTCTGGCACTTTCATATAGTAGTCAAAGGCTATTGTCTCCTCCCTCACAAAGAGACGCAGTATCATGGACAATAACAAGAAATAACCAGCTGGCTGATATCGATGTGGCCTTCTCTGCTCCTCAATCCCTTCAGGCACAAGCTCACCATTTTATAGCAGCATAAACAAAAGTGCTGTTTTCTTTCTTTGTCTGACTGTGTAGCAGCTGAATGGACAGATCAATGATCATATGCAAACCGCTTACGCTTACTGCTTTGTGTGTGTGCATGTGTCTGCTGTATGTGTGTGTTTGTGTGTGCACTCACGCCTGTCTGTGTGTGTGTGTGTGTGTGCCTCTGTCCCTGTCTTCATACTGGTGTATGGGTAGGCTAACTCTTTTATGTGTATCGACAGTTCCCGTTGCACCCAGTAATTATGGCACAAAGATACACTCATTATGTTTGTGTAAGCGTGTGCCATGGCTCTAACCCACTGTGATAAGAAAGAGCAGATTAAGCCAGCACAATGCAAAAACACAAATGAACACACTAATTAGGCTTTTACTTTGACCGTTTTGAAAATAGTTTGCAAAAACAATTTTATGTGATTGGGGACGTGTTTGTTCAATTTCATTTAATCTGGAACTGGCTGTGGTTGAACAGCTTTTCAACTTAGCCGGCTATTGCAGTGTTCCCAGAGAAGGCATGAGCCGCAGTATATCGAGTTAGTGGCATTAATCACCTGCGACCCTCCCTCACCACTGACCTCGCCTTTTAATTGCATCCGCTCCTCCTCTTCCACTCCTGTCTGCTGTTTTCCAATGTCAACAGTACCTATAGGAGATGATATCGCCGGCGTTGATGGTTCTCCGGCTCTTTATCTACCCCTCCCTGTTTTACTTCTTCTCCCTACTCTCTATTATCCTGCCCTTTTTTTCCCCAAACAGCATCACTGATACACAGGTTTTCCTCCCTGGCTGTGATATTCACATTTTTATTAAAAAGACTATCCCTGCTGTTCCCTTGTAATCTTTTGCCTGTTCTGATGGGAAATCGCAGGAAACAAATAAAGAGATGCTTTAGAGTGCTTTCTGTTTACCTCATTATCAGGCACTCTCCCCCTCGCTCCCAATGTCACACTGACTTGCAAAAAAATGTATTTCAGTGTTC
Source organism: Gephyroberyx darwinii (assembly GCA_900660455.1). NCBI lineage: Eukaryota > Metazoa > Chordata > Actinopteri > Trachichthyiformes > Trachichthyidae > Gephyroberyx > Gephyroberyx darwinii. The sequence continues at coordinate 12,330 of CABFOQ010032752.1, forward strand.
TCTGTCTGTCTGTCTGTCTGTCTGTCTCTCTTTCTCTCTCTTTTTCTTTGTGTTCTCACATATGTGCATATCCATTCATGCTCATGTAAGCACACACAAACATGAACACACACACACACACATACACACACACACACACACACACAAATGTTTCCAAGAGACAATGCTGCTGTTCTGTGAACTGTTTTGCGGCAGATGACTTTATCTCCTAGCACTGAATTTCACCACCCAAACAAAGAAAGTAAGGGAGAGTGGAGAAGTGGAAGACGTTATGGCTGGAACGTGGGAGAGCATTTGTTAAGAGAAGGCGAGTGAGGGCTACGTATTGCAAGTCTTTAGAGGAATATGGATAAGAGAGAGTGAATGAGTGAAGGGAAGCTTGTATGCAGAGTCAGTAGCTTGGCAGCCAGGCAGCCAGGTGCCAAATGCTAAGGCAGAACGTTGGTTCTGGCAGTAGCAGACAGTGCCACCTCCTCCACATGTCCTTTCCTGACCGAAGCCAATAACGGAGTATGCAGCATCTGGGGCCCAACACACCAGACATTAATGCCGTCTCACGCTCTTAACCTGATGCACACATGATTGACAGTTTTCTTCATCTATTTTAAGTGCTGCTTATGTGTTCAGCAATAATTTTCCACATTCATTTTAATGACTCAATTGACTGAATTGGTTATGAGGCTCTTGAACTTGTATAATGGATGCATTCCTAGTTTATGAATGTAAGATCACATTCAGCTCAAGATCGCCACAGCCATATATCTTGCACATAAAAACAGCGTTGAAAGTTGAAAGGTCAAGTTCATGGTTAAGTTCCAATTAAAGTGTCAGGATCCCGCAGGCGAGGGTCATATAACAGAGACAGAGGATGTGGTTTATGGTATCCAAACAATCCAAACTTCAGACGAGGTCAGATAGGGCCTCAGCTTGTCTGACCTGAGATCGGGTGGTTAGATCCAGACAAGCCAGAGAAAATGTAATGGAACTAATAATGGCACATCCTGCTGACCTCCATGAGCCCTCAGCATTGCAGGGTGGAAGAGATGACTTAGCCTTGACTGAAACAAGCAGCCATAGAGGGTGTTTGAATATACAGCCAGCTTCCTAATTAGCAGCCTAATGAGGCACCAACAGGACTTTAGTGTCTGCTGTGTTGTTGTTCTGCTAGTGACAGAGGGAGAAGACCCAATGGCTCGGGGAGGGATTTACCAAAAGCTCAGTGAGATATTGAAAGATGTTGAAAACTTTCCTCTTCTTAATTTGGGCATTATTCTTCATAATGGCAGTTGATGCAAAGGATGACTCAGTCATTGAGTTTGATATATGTTAGATTTGTTCAGAAAGGCACATTGTGCTGTTGTCTCGTGCAATACAAGTATTTCCTCCCCCGCTGACACAGTTATCGTGCTCTGTTGTCACAGATCTAATTATCTATTTTAAAAGCTTTGCGCTTTATGCTTTTTCTCCCAGCTTATTGTTTTTCTTGATTCTCTTTGCGTGACTGTACCGTTAAGTGTTGTCTTTAGTGGCTTAATTGTAACTAAGCATCTGTCGGGTATCTGATGCACAGCAAGGGCATGCACAGTCACAAATCACGTTCCAGCAGGACTCAAAATAAATGAGGCTCAATCTTACCCAGGGAGACCAGTTTTAATATTTGCTGTTTTTCTGTTTATTTGTTTGTCTGATTTCAAACAGCAGTAATAATTAGTAGCAACCATTGCTATGATGGTTTCATTTGGTTTACATTCCACAGTGAGACACACACCCTCATAGGAAGATGCAGGTCTTTTCCTCTTTATTTCTGGGAGCTTAGCAAGGATTGACTGGAGGTTGAGGTTGAGGTTGAGGTCAGCTTGCTGGGATCCACATATTATTAAACAGACAGATATAGTCTCCCACCTCAAGCACCACACATATTTCTCATTACATCTTGGAGGGAAACCTTTTTCTTCACTGTAATTGCTCACAGCTTTTCCTACCTGCTTGCATCTGTAGTATAGACGGAGAGAAGCGGTTGAGGCTTCTGGCCAAGAATAAACTCTTGACATACGTAGTCTCTCGTAGCCAGTTAGCCGTGTTTGTGTGGATCAAACATTTAAATCAAATGCTGTTCTGTACGCTCTCCAGCAGCACCTGCAGTCTTCAGAAACAATGTTCAGCACTGTTAATTCAGAACTGCATAGCCTCTCTCCAATCATACTGTCCTGCCATCCACCTCCTCTCATGTGCCAAGAGACAGAGCTTGAGGCGAGGACTGACAAAACGCCGTCATTACCTTAGCGTTAGTGCCGGCCCACGCTTTGCCTCTTATTCATTTCACAGCTAGCCTACTGGCCCCAGAGGGAGAGATAGATCATGTGGGCGAGAGAGAGAGGAAGAGAGAGAGAAAGCAATTGGAAGAGAGGCCTCTTTATCTGTGATTCCAACCTTTCTGACATCTTCCCCTTGTCCCTCTCTGCTTTTCCTCCCTTACCCCTCCCTCAAGCGATGTCAAAATGTATGGTGAAGAGAGACAGAGGGAGACAGAGGGAGGGGAATAGAGAATTTGAATGAGGGCGGAGATGCTTCAACAGGGCAGAGTTACCCTAACCTGATGTCAGCTAGTTAAACTGTTTTGGCCAAGGTTGCTTTAAAAGTCAAAAACAACTTAGAAATCAATGTTGTGTACAAGTATGTCTAAACAGTGTCATAGATTCAGTATTCATGGTGTTGCACAGAGTCAATACACTATATGGCCAAAAGTCAGTGGACACCCCTACTAATTATTGAGTTCAGGAGTTTCAGCCACACCCATTGCTAACAGGTGCATACAATCCAGCACATAGCCATGAAATCTCCATAGACAAACATTTAGAATGGGTTGTAAAGAGCTCAGTGACTTTAAACGTGGCACTGTCACTGGCCACCTTTGCCACAAGTCAGTTCATGAAACTTCTGCCCTACTAGATGCGCCCCGGTCAACTGAAAGTGCTATTATTGTGAAGTGAAAGTGCCTAGGAGCAACAACAGCTCAGCCACGAAGTGGTAGACCACGCAATCTCACAGAGTGGGGCCAACGAGTGCTGAAGCGCATAGTGGGTAAAAATCGCCAATCATCTGTTGCAGCACTCACTAGAGAGTTCTAAACTGCCTCTGGAAGCAGCACAAGAACTGTGCGTCAGGAGCTTCATGAAATGGGTTTCAATGGATGAGCAGCTGCATGCAAGCCTCACATCACCATGTGCAATGCCAAGCGTCGGCTGGAGTGGTGTAAAGCACGCCGCAACTGGACTCTGGAGCCGTGGAAACGTGTTCCTTGGAGTGATGAATCACGCTTCACTATCTGGCAGTCTGATGGACGAATCTGGGTTTGGCGGATGCCAGGAGAACACTACCTACCGGAATGCATAGTGCCTACTGTGAAGTTTGGTGGAGGAGGGATAATGGTCTGGGGCTGTTTTTCAG
>CABFOQ010032753.1:0-12454 GCA_900660455.1 Gephyroberyx darwinii
GTTGCTTTGTGGATTTGGGATGTGGAAGGAGGAGGAAGGTTGAGGGTGTTTTCATGGCTTTGAAACTATGCTTTTATGAGACTATGCTTTAATATAGATAGATAGATAGATAGATAGATAGATAGATAGATAGATAGATAGATAGATAGATAGATAGATAGATAGATAGATAGATAGATAGATAGATAGATAGATAGATAGATAGATAGATAGATAGATAGATAGATAGCTAGGTAGATAGATAGATAGATAGATAGATAGATAGATAGATAGATAGATAGGTAGATAGCTAGGTAGATAGATAGATAGATAGATAGATGGTGTGATTCTGTGTCATTGTACTCCACACAGTAAATGCTACATTTTCTCCTTTGGGTCGCAGGAGACACTGATCCACATCATTACAGTGAGAGAAGACCTCATAGCAATAAATCACCGTCCTCGCCATGCAGAGGTCCAGCCCTGCGCTGTGTGTCAACAAATGATTTAGTCCTGTTTCTTTTCTGCATCATCTGCTTTCCCCCCCCACAACCACTATCTTCCTTCGCTCACGCCGTCACTTTGTGTTCATAGAATTAAAGTATATATTTCAGTCTTGTCACCCAGCTATTTGTCTTATGGTTGGCCAGCCTGGACGTCTCCTCCGGCCTGTTGCTCCCCACTGGTGGCCGGTGGCACATCCATCATATTCCCTCCACACCCAGGCAATGCTCCGCTATGGTTTCTCACTAAAATAAGCCAAAATAGACCCCTATGGCGATACACCTCCCACCAGCTCCTCCGCTGTGATTTACCAGTGTGTATTTAGTGGTTATGGGATGTGCGAGAGGGACATTCAGTGGTTCGCAAGCTTAAAGTAACCCGAACCAATGTCCCATGGAAATTTAGGATCTCTTTTACCCTGGGTCCTATATCTTTTCACGTGTTCCTTATGTAATGCTTTTAGGAATATTACACAATTTCTGTATAAAATAATTCAATTGTCTGCTCTAATTTGCTCTTTCTCTCCTTCACTATTTTGCAATGAACAAATACAGTTATGATGTTCCTGTTCCTTTGATTTCCTATAGTTCCTATAAATCTTATCTGAACTGAGTACTGCCAATTTGCTTCAATCACACTTATATCTTCTGTTCAACAAAATAAACAACTTTATCCACAACTAAAACCGATCTCCTGACAAGTTACCTTCAAAGTGTTAAAAATAAAAAGAAATAATCACAACAAAACTCCAAAGACGTAGAGACATAAGATAAAATACTGTTGGAGCAAAAAGAAAGAAAGAAAAAAAAGCCTGCATCCTCTATGCTTGAAACCTGACACCTTTGGGCTCATTGGGCAGTGGTGTTGGTGAGCGGGGAGGGTGAGGTGATAGAAAGCTGGGTGTCAGTGCCTACCATCTCTCTTGAGGTGCACTTCCCTCTGCACTACTGGATTTCACCCACTGAGGAATCACTTCAAGAAGGTAGGAGAGAATAGCCAGTATCTGCTGGAATTTGTTACTTTTACTTTTACTTACTTTTGGGGGGGAAATGTGATCGACTTATCCATCACCCGTTCCATCTATCCAGGTAAAAAACAGAAAAAAGTAGTCTAAGGGTATCACTGAATTTAGCAAAATGTACACACTGGTGCACATTATTGTCATTAATGACCAAATTGCATACATATTGCCATATATGTTCAAAAAGAGGAGTAAATATTAAAGTTGACAATAATATTTAGTTATTGTCTTTATCAGTCCTGCAGAGGCTCCTGGTGGACATGAACATCCTACAGGTCCTGGGTCTCCTACAGCTGCTGGCTGTACCTGCATTCACTGTGAGTCTCGCTTCATACAACAATAGTGTATATTATATATACAGATGTTGTAACACTTGGTATGGTCATAACCTCCACACCATTAATGTTACTTGAAGAAACGCACCAGGTGTGATGCCGTTTCCATGTGACAGAACGTTTTTCTATGCAATCTTGAGGGCATGGTTTTAAAGGTTTCAGCTTCTATTCTGGTGTGTCTGGTCTGCTCTTAGTGTGTGTTGGCGGTTCGCGGTGGGCTACGGTCTGACGTGTGGCTGGTACATTGTGTTCTTCCAGCTGTGTGTGTGTGTAGCAGTTTTATTGTTTGTTTTCCAGCTAACGCAACCCAGCCATGACTACTGGGGAGAGTTTGGCGCCTATGGGCCATGCAGCCGCACCTGTGGAACAGGAGTGGCGATGAGAACCAGGAAATGTATCACTTCAAGGTAGCACAGATAATAGTAGGGTTACCTATTTCTGCCATCAGGGCCTCCAGACTTGGGAACCTAGGCCAACACCATAATTATCATTTCGCTATTAAGCTCATAAAGCTTCTTTTTATAGACGTGATATCTTTTTTCCTGTTATTATTTTGTCTCCACCCTCCAATCTTTGATCTTGTGGTGCCTTGTTGTTTTTACCTACTTTATTTAACGAGTATGTTGTTTGCTGCTATTTGCTTATTGAAGAACTTTGTGAACTTTTACCAATAAAGCCCACTGGATTGGATTGAATTGAATTGAATTGAGAGAGAGAGAGAGAGAGAGAGAGAGAGAGAGAGAGAGATTTGGCTTGATTCCCATCCCTTGATTCTCTGATTCTTCCCTCTCCCTCTGCAGGGCTGATGGAGGACATAACTGTGTGGGATCCTCCAAGTCCTACCGTACCTGCAATACAAACGTAATTATCCTTACACTCATTTCTCTCCTGCATGCAGGGACACACACACGCGTCTTTACCAATGTTTGTATTGTACATTTGGTGATAATCTAGCATTTTTCGGTCAATGTAGGAATGTCCTGCAGGAGCCAAGGACTTCAGAGAGGACCAGTGCTCCCAGTTTGACAGAGCGGACTTCCAGGGCAAAGGCTACACATGGGTGCCTTACTATGGAGGTAAAGGACTTACTAGATACATCCAGATTACGCAGCTCTGGTTGAAATAGGTGTTGATTTATTTTAACCCCCTGGAAATATCAGATATGTGAGGTTTACCAAGTGATGTAACTGATTTTTAGATACATTACTATGACTGTCTTATCTTTCTTTCTCATGCTCTGGTACTTAGCATGATAAAACAAAAACTAAGAATTGTGTGTAAATACTATTTGACCCAGGTCTGCTTTTAAATTCAGGATTTTGACGGATGTGCTTGTTCTGTAGCGTCCAATCCATGTGAGCTGAACTGCGTCCCCAGAGGACAGAACTTCTTCTACAGGCACAGACCAACAGTAATAGATGGGACACGGTGCTATGTTGGCCGCACTGACATCTGTGTGGACGGTGTCTGCAGGGTAGGACCAAAACTGGGATCCACACTTGCAATTTTGATGTAGCGCTCGTTGCCGATTCTTTGGGTTTTTTAAACCTGTGTTTATCCAGGGGGAATTGACTCAGCACACGTGCTCACAGTCAACTTTTCTACAACTTTAGTTAAACCAATGAGCAGAAGTTGTTGAAGAAGGGAAGAGTGTTTATAATTCACTCTCCCTGCCCAATTTTCCAAGCTGATCTGGAGATTCACACTGGTCACAAGCCCGCTTCTCTAACCTCAAGGGTGCCTTCCCACTTTTTATGATTCAACACCACCTGATGGTTAGTAATGCTTTTTGTTTGTCCTTCTCCAGCTCCTGATTCATGGAGAGTTTCTGGGCCTGGATGATGACGTGAACTCTGTACACTCCAGTACCCCTGTTGCTGTTGCGCCACACCCAAGGGAGACGCGCACATACATCTACACCACTGGCGTCTATGGCGAGTGCTCTGCCACTTGTAATGGAGGCATGCAGTATCGCAGTGTGGATTGCGTGGTTCAGGAACCGGCGGGCCCCCGCGTGGTGGACGCGTCTTACTGCATTTCTCAGCGCCTGCAGAGGCCACCAAGCCAGCAGGCCTGCAACATGCATCCGTGTACTGCTGAGTACAGCGTTTCCAGCTTCAGTGGGGTTGGTACCGTACAGCAGAGGAGTCCCAAACCTTTCCCTTTTGACTCTCATATAGACAGGCATTAGGAAACTGGGAAAAATGTGACAATTGGGCTAACTTGTCGATGAAACTTCATTTTAAAGGTGCCACAAGTAGCATTTCAACATGCATAGATCATTAACGCGATACATTAGTATAGTTACCATAAAACCATCAACAAGAAGACCGACAGCCTCTACCTCTCTACACTGCATTTTACATTGTGTACCACCAGGTCAGATTTTGTGAGAAATCTGCTTTATTGCTTTATGGCACAAAGAGAAAGCCACTGTTCTTCCGGGGCAAACAGAGATAAAGCTGCCAAAGTTTCTCGCAATGGCAGAAAACGTGAAAGGTCTAAGGACAAATCACCTCCAAGATGTTTATCCTCCTCAGTAAAGCGAAAGATGAAACTGACATACGCAGAGCTATGCTAGGGAGGGGCGGGAGGACGAGTAGCATCTTGTTTCTGACAGGAAGCAACAGGGTTTATCGGAAATGTGGCCATAGACACAGGCCATGTGGCATGAGACAGAGGCTACCAATCACCTTGACCACAATATATTAATGTTTAAAACTACTCCATGTAGCAACTTGAATTCACTATTTTCTCTTCTTGCGGGGACTGGTGTATGAAATATTGTTTCTCAACTGTCGCTTATGATGGCCAGTGTTCGGTGACTTGTGGGGAAGGCCAACAGACGAGGGAGGTATTCTGTGTGGGGGCTGGAGGAGAGCGTCTGGCTGAACTCGCCTGTAGCGGGCTGGCACGACCCCTAGATGTCCAGGCCTGCCGGAGGCCTGCCTGTCACACACACATCACCTGGCACGTGACGGACTATGGACTGGTGAGTGAAATGAAACGAGAGCGACGCGGAGTGCAGCGAAAGCTTTTATCTCCACATTCTTTACTTATTCTCTCCTGCTTCACCTCATGATGGAATATAACATAGCGATCTGGGCGCTCTTCTCTCTGCAGTGCACTAGAAGCTGTGGTGGAGGGGTGAGGGAGAGGAGGGTGGCCTGTTTTGATACAGATTTGAACCCCAATGCAGAGGCCAGCTGTGGCTCCACCAGCAGACCCACCACCGTGGAGGCATGCAACACACAGCCGTGCCCTGGAGCACAAAGTGAGCCCAAATCCTAATCTGTCACACACAGATTTGAATGTGTGCGCTCGTTTCTTTTAACTCAACCTTGTCTCTCTCTAGTGGTCCCGAGTGTGCAGGACCCAAGAGCACACGAGAGCACCATGAGAGGGTTTGTGCCCTATGTTCCAGGAGAGTCTTCGAGTCTACGTATGTAGAACATGTGGAGGATGTTTTGTTTAAATGATGTTATTGTCTTTGCATGTTTGAACATGCCAATTTAAACACATGTTTCGATATGTGTGTATGCTGAGTAGTAAAGAGTAGTAGTAAAAAAGAAGAGCAAGGCAATTCAAAATTGAATGTACAGAAAGTTCTTTGAGCTCAGGTATCACCCAAACAAATCAGCTTTGAATGAGTGCATCCTCAGGCGATGAACAAAATCTACCCTCATGTTCTAAATATCTCTGTCTAGACCATGATTGCAGTCCCTCATTCACAAACTCAAAGCCCAAACTGTTTCTTTTACTACCTTACTACCAAAGGCCATATTTAGATTTGAAAATAAAATCCCCAGCCAAACATAACTACCAAATATAATCTTAAATACATACATAAAAGGATAAACATGTCTATGGTATGTACAGTAGCAGCATATATGCTTGTTTGACCATGTCTGTGTCTCTGTTTACTCACTTTAGCTCCCAGGCCACATTCAAACATTCCCTACGATCCCTACCCCTCTATAATCGGTCCTCACTGTGCACAGTCGTACTATGGCTGCTGTCCCGATGGCCACACCTCCGCCACCGGGCCCAGGAACGAGGGTTGCGCCCAAGATGACTGTGTTCACACCAGGTTATGACCGCTTCCTGGACCCCTCCTAAAGTTTCTCAGCTCAATATAAAGTGTTAGTTTGTTTCCCACGCTGAAACGTCTCTCTTCATTAGATATGGCTGTTGTTTGGATGGGGTGACTCCAGCTCAAGGATTTGGAAGGGCAGGATGTCCTGATTACCAGGCAGCTGCGGTGGTACGAATTGTACTCTTTTCTGTTTCATCAGACTTATCACTGTTCTATTCCCTTTATATTTTCTGTCTTGCTTGACTCTTTTTAGAAAAGAACAGAACCCCTAAATGGCGGCTGCTTGCTTGATAGATAGATAGATAGATAGATAGATAGATAGATAGATAAGATAGATTATTGTCATTCTCTCTCTCTCAGCAGCGGCCACCTCCCCCTGCCCGTCCTGCCGCTGGGGATGTGTGCTCCCTGCCACGTGATGAGGGTTCCTGCGATACCTGGAAGGTCCGGTTCTACTATGATTCAGGCACTGGCAAATGTACCGAGTTCTGGTATGGAAGTTGCCAGGGCAACGCCAATAACTTTGCCTCCCTGGAGGCGTGCCAGAGAAAGTGTGGGGGTGTGGTGAGACAGGCCCCACGTGCAGCTCCCCCACGTGTGACTCCACGGAGAGGGCCACCCAGGGGTGCTCTGAGGGCAAGGGCATAGTCATGCTCACTACTAATATTTCTGAAACGTGGGACGAACCAGAAAGCCCTGTCTATGAAACTGATTGCATGACATCTGTACACATACACACATACATGCACGCATGCACACACACACACACACACACACACATACACACATACACACACAGATACACGCACACACACAAACACACACAGATAATAGTATTGGACAACTAAAACTTACCCTATCTATCCTATATTCAAACACCTCAAAAATATACCACAGCAAAAATATATATTCTTACATTTTGTTCTGACAGGATCCCTGCTGTTTTTTCTGTCTTTTATTGCTTCGTAAATCTCAAGCTTTTTGTCTATATTGCTCATGTATAATTTTGTGTATGCTGCCTTCTTAGTCAGGACTCACTTGGAAAAAAAAAAGTTTGTCTTAATGTTACTGCCTCTTGTTAACTCAATAAACTGTTTGTACTGATGACTAAAGGGATGAGTGTGTGATGGAAAGCTTAAAACCACAATAACCGTAGTAACCTTCAGTCAATTCTGATCGATTTGTGTTTTGTCTTTGCCTCAACTCTGCTCTTGTAATGTCCCATTGCAGAGACATAAGGAGTATACACTTACCTTTCTCTGATACCCATATTTGCCTCTGATTAAAACTTTCCCACAAAAAAACCCTTTTTCTCTTTTTTTGTGAAAATTGAAGACGAGTTTTTGGTATTAAATAAGCTTTTATTTTGAAATACAAATGACTTTCCAACCGGAAGAAAAATCTACTTCATTTCCTTTGGATTTTTGGCTTAAACAGCTGCATCGCACGGGCTATTCAGACAGCAAACATTTAAACGCAGTTTTGCATTCAAAGACCAGTAGTCAAAGTCTGCGGTCAGCACAAACATGGTGAGTGTGGCTTGTTTCATGTTTCAGCTCGTAGAAAGTTGCTATATTTTATTATATGCTGCTGCGAATCCAACATAGCTAAGCTAACTAGCTACGAGGCTAACGTTTACTGTGTCAAACCAATATTTTGACCCATTTCTGCCATGGACATCTAATTCATAATTAAACAACGCAACCGAATAGATTTATACATGATCTTGTCACTATCCATTCATTTTCTTTTTGTAAATGTAGATCATAGCTAAAGTAGGCAACATGTTTGGATAAAGCTTTTAACCTTATCCTAAATACCTCCTTCGTGAAATAACAACTCAGGGGAGAGGGCTACCCACACTGTTGTGAGCAAGTCACATAAGCATAGGCCTGATAAGAAACTTCTGCTTGTACTATACTGGGAATGTGGTCAAATTTTGCCAGAGATATAAAGAACATAATCTAACATAGGAATGAATTATTTTTGTCTTTATAGTCGCACACAATTTTGCTTGTCCAACCAACCAAGAGACCTGAGGGCCGTACATATGCCGACTATGAGTCAGTGAATGAATGCATGGAAGGTGAGTCCTCAAGTCACCTCAATGCTATTTTTTTCTTTACCTTAGGTGTATTGATTTTGACCCTAACATTTTACTTACATCAGTGATCTTTCTTATCTTATAGCTTATTGGTTATTTGGTTGTGACACTGCTTTCATTCGTATTACTATAAAGCATTGTTTACTCTTCTATAAACAGCTTATTTCTCTAAAAGTGTTCCTCACTGAGGCTTTAGGCTGTATTCATTCATCTACATCATTGCATTTATCTTTATTGACACAATAAGGGTTTGCTGTCATCTGGATGAACATTTATTCTCAAATATGGTTGCTATTTACAATTTGGGATATGTGGAGATGATGTAAGTGTGTGTATAAGTTTGTGTGTGTGTATGTGTATGATCAGATTTTTTTGGTGAAGTATCCTTTTTTAGGATTACTTGTGGAATTTATCAGCTATTGGATAGTACATACATTTAGGAAATGTGACAACAAAGACAAGATAGAATGCATAACTGCACGGTGTCATAAATTGGACTTCAACCTATGATATTTCAGTTGCATGGTATGTGCCTTAGTCTGCTGAACAACAAAGTGCCATCATTAGACTTCCATTTATAACAGATGCTCAACACACCTGGTCATTTTGGCATTTTGATTTTAGTCTGAAAAATTGTTATTTAGCTATTTTCTGTCAGTACATACTGTTAGAAAGGGATTCCCTTCTATTCTACATGCCATGCACTTCTCTTCCAGGTGTTTGCAAGATGTATGAGGAGCATCTGAAGAGGATGAATCCAAACAGTCCCTCCATCACTTATGACATCAGTCAGTTGTTTGATTTCATTGATGACTTGGCAGACCTGAGCTGTCTTGTGTAAGTATGATTTTTGCCATTAAACTTGTAATGGTTGGTTTGATGAAAAAGGATCATGTACTGGATGTGCTGATCAATTCCAGTAAATATACCATTTTCCTTCCATCCAGGTACAGAGCTGACACCCAAACATACCAGCCGTACAACAAAGACTGGATCAAAGAGAAGATCTATGTCCTGCTGCGGCGCCAGGCTCAGCAGGCTGGGAAGTAAAGGAAAAAGTGAGACACTGTCCCTACTACACAAGACCTAGGAGCAGTTTACCCTGCACTAATTAAAATTTGTAAAAACTTGAGGGTAAATTTTCCAAAGAATCTTATAGGGACATTATCAGATTGATCATGGTAGGGTTTTCAAATAATCAATAAATTGGGAAAAGAAGGGGTTTGAAAAATGGGCTCAAATGAGAAATTGTGGGCTCTCTATGGCAATGGCTGGAGTTGTGCTTGGCAGCATACATTAGTTTGTACTTGTACAGTCTATGGCAAGGGTGGGGCTAATTGCTTCAAGGACTAACTTATTGAAGAGTGATCGCTGTTTGAGGAAATGTTTCACAGGATAGATAAAAACAGGGATTTTTGTTAGTCAAATCCTGGTTTCTTATGTGTTTTCAGTTCCTATAGGACTTATGTGACATTTTTTTTGTTTTTTTTTTATACCTTTACTGGACAGTTGGATTTGGACATGCTGTGGTTGATGGCTTTTGAATGAAGGTGATTTATTCCTTTTTAAACAAGGTGAATGTCTGCAGGCTGATTGGATGATTTCACTGATCTCAAAAGATGTATTTTCCATATTGCATCTATACTACACCACAAATACATAGGTGGAATGACATTTTTGTAAACTTTTTAATGGTTTTTGCCTGTTACCCCCTGCTACATCTGTTAGTGTTTTTTCTTGGATTTAAAACAAATAAACTATTTGTTTTCTGACCGGTTTCTATTGCTGCATCCTTAATACATCATACACAGCTGTTACAACAAGGAGGGATCAATTCTACTGTGAAGACCAAAGAATCTTAAGACAGAAATTGTAGGCCTTATTCCCAATTCTCCAAATGTGTTCCTTTTGGTCTGGCAATTGAATGTGAAGCTGAATGCTGATACACATGCAACACTGGATACAAAGGTGCTGAACAGAATGGTGCCCAGCCGCTGATTGAAGGTTGGTGTTGGATGTTGCTGGACCCTGACAACAAGCCAGATCTGCTCACCTCCTGGAAACTCTTGCTGTACTGTTTCTTTAAATGTGGCGGGCTGCCCTGTTGTTGCTGTGCTGGAAACCCCGTACTGACTCTGAAGGGACCCAAGATGGCTGAATACACACGGGGGGGCAGTTAGCAATTATCTAAGCAAGACGTCTGGAATGAATGGCAAATAGCACTGTAATGTAAATCGTAAACTTGAAGGAACTACACGACCAGAGTTTGTTGATCCGACTATTTCTGGAATGCACGGAGATCAGTGAGGAGAGACTGGTCTCTCCGCGGCCCCGAGCCAGAACATGGCGGAACACTTGGGGAAGAAATAGCAGCTAACATTAGCCAGCTAGCGTATTATTGAGACACAACTAGAAACGTCGGTCTAGGGTAAACACCGACTTTGCGGTCCGCAAACATAAAAAGATGTCGCCGGTACATGACCCTTGTCTCTTTATCATAAATGGTTGTTTAGTGTTGAAGATGTTGAGCGTATACAGTTAGCGGACTAGCTAGCTAGTCAACTTGCTCGGTTAGCTAGCTAACTTAACTGGCTAACGTTGCCAGCTAGCGTACAAACTACAGACAGGCAGGCAGACTGTACGTAGAGCCAATGAACACAACCAGATTGTATTATTCTGAATGTTCCCCGTTCAAGTTATCTGTAAAGACTGAGTAGCGTTAGCTCTCGTTTTGTTGATAAACAGGTTAGCTAACGTCAATGTCCTCCGCATTATAAAATAAGCTAGCGTTAGCTTGCTACAATGTTAGATAAGGTGATTTCTGTGGCGCGTTGCCTGTAGCCTGGGCGAGACAAGTTTGAGGGATCTTAAAATAATCAGAGAGTGTAGTTTTAATCTCATAATAGATAGGGAAACCCGCCTGCATAATCTGCCAACTGTTTGAAAGAAAGGATAGCCTGGTTGACCCTCGACGTACTCTGAACTGCGTTGCGTTGTAGTAGACAGGTGTAACAAGTTAATTGAACTTGTCGCAGTACGAGGTGAGGTGGCCAGCCTGTGAAGTCTAGGCTAAGGTCGGGGAGAGGGAAACCGCTGACAACCACCTGCCAGGATGACGGACACTCGTCGCCGAGTTAAAGTTTATACCCTCAATGAGGACAGACAGTGGGACGACCGTGGGACCGGACATGTCTCCTCGGGCTATGTGGAGAGATTGAAAGGCACGTCTCTGCTCGTGCGAGCAGAGAGCGATGGTAAGTTTTAGGCAATGACAGCACCACATAATTGATGCACTCACATTTTGTCATTTACCCCAACGGATTTTCCCGTGTCCCTTTACTGTCTTCTATAGCCCAAAAATGAGAAATTTGTACCGCCCGCTAATCTGTGAAGTCGACAGATGTACCAAATATGATCACAAATGAGACTTAATTCTGTGGTTTCGAGTTTTGGGAGAGTTCATATTCTCAACAGAGGCCAGAGGAATAGCATATGAGAATTTCAAGTGTTATTCTTCTTTGAGTCCACTTGAGTAGTTACTTAGCCAGTGCTATAATAGCTCAGTGAATGTCAGCAATGCCTCACACTCATATGGCTGAGCAGTTTGATTAGCTGGAAACATAAGTTAGACCCTCACCTGTACACAGCAACAAACTTAATATACTCACCATAAATGTAGATTGCTATCACCTACAACGTTGTCCTAACCTCTACAACATCCACAACCTCCACAGCAGCTTCACATGCACAACTCAATTTTTAGCTACTCTCACTTTGCATTCAGCTCCTCAGCAACTTGATTTCGTGTCATCTGGAGGGCATCCGGCCATCTATGTTTGAGGATATCTTTGTTTGACACCCTGCAGGTTCCCTACTGCTCGAGTCCAAAATCAACCCAAACACAGCCTACCAGAAACAACAGGTCAGTCCATAGCATATTGCGGTATTTGTAGGACATGGATTTGCTTCATGTCTATTGATTGTAAATTGGCTTTGTTTGTTTTGTTTTTGTACAGGACACGTTGATAGTATGGTCTGAGGCTGAAAATTATGATCTGGCACTCAGCTTCCAGGAGAAGGCCGGCTGTGATGAAATCTGGGAGAAAATATGCCAGGTAACTGCACTTCTCTGTATGTGGGGGTGTGTGTTTGTCCATCCATCTGTGCGTGCGTTTACTATCACACGCATTTGGTGTTCTCTGATAGTTTCTTTGGCAAGTTACTTTGTATTTCACTCACCCATGTTGGTCTTACTGTTCAGGTGCAGGGGAAGGATCCATCGGTGGACATCACCCAGGATGTGGTGGACGAGTCTGAGGAGGAGCGCTTCGACGACATGTCATCGCCGGGCTTGGAGTTGCCTCCGTGTGAGCTGAACCGCCTGGAGGACCTGGCTGAGCTGGTGGCCTCCTCGC
>CABFOQ010032763.1:0-11536 GCA_900660455.1 Gephyroberyx darwinii
GGAAGAGAGGAGGAGGGAGGAGGAGAGGAAGGAGATGGAGTGAAAATGAGTGAAAGGAGGAGAATGAGAGTTAGAGGAAAGAGAAATAAGGAGGCGGAGGGAAAAGAATAATTGGCGGGAGGAGAATAAAGTTAATTTCATATCAAGCTTGCCATTTTTCCTGCTGCAAAAATAGCGATGAACATGACTCATTCTCCTTGAAATAATAAAACTGGATAGTAGCCTTGGCCTCCCGTTACCTTCAGGGCTTTGCTACTTCTTTCTGTCGTCATGGTCTGACTGTCTTCAGTTTTTCCCCCCACGCACTAGTCGACACAGATTGAGACACTCTGGAAGAAGAGAAAGGGGATACAAGAAAAAGACGCGTTATCACATGTGATTCAGAACATCAAGCCATTTGTTCCCCGTCTGGCCTGACATTTACCATCCCCTCACAAGATAGCCGGTCATGTGTGAATAAAGGAAAGGAGAACCCGATGGTCCGTCGTGCTTCTCCAAAAGTGGCCTTTCATTAAAATCTGTGGTTTGATTTATAAAAGGAAGATGAGGTTTTGAAAGTGGCGTGCCTTCTCTGCTGACTGGAAGAGTGAGGGGAAGTTATCATGTGTCCGCCCGTTGGTTAGGACACCTGCTTTGAGCAACCAATTCCCTCAAAACTTCCTCTTAGCAGCATGCAGAGACACACCAAAACCCTCAGCGTGAAAAAGGCTAACAAAGGACAGGCAACTGTTTTTGTGGGTCTCTCTCGTTGTTGCTGTTACTCTTTAACCAGGGCCATATTAACATCTCTAATAAGACACTTTTTAAAAAATGTAAAACAAACAACAAAAGAGTAAGCAAGTACGTAAAGCCTTATTTATATAGCACCTTTTTAAACAAAAAGGTCACAATGTGCTTCACAAAATGCACAAATACACAAAAAATGACATCATATGAACGTCAAATTTCTACTTTTTATTACCTTGAGGCCTTTAGTAACTAAAAAAAACAAAACAAGGTAAACACAAAAGAATGACAATATAAAATATGGAAAACTTTTTAAAAAAACACCTTTGTCAGGTAACACAACGGTGCGCACCATTCAGTTAATGCTTGCTTTGATAACAGCAGTAAGTCTGTTTGGATAATACAGCATGTGAAATGGTTCTGTGTTCTGTGTTATGTGGAGTAGCCAGCCTCGCTCATACAGCCCTGCAGTTGTTGTTGCTTTTGGCTTCTTGGCAGCTTCCCTGATGAGCCAACTCTTTGCACAGTCATCCACCTTGGGACGGCCTGATATAGGCAAGGCCCCGGTGCTGCCATGTTTCCTCCACTTCTTAATTAGTCTTCGCTGTGTGCCAGGGTGCATTTGAGGTCTTTGAAATCTTATAGTTCTCTCCTACTCTGACCTTTACAGCTATAAGAGCTTGTGTTGGCTCTCTGCACACGGACGCACGTTATACAAGAGAGAAACCTTTAGGGAAATCTCGGTTTTAATTGATCCAGTTTGAATCACTTCAGTTGATTGAAGACAAATTAGCTTTGCGCCTGCTTTGGGATGTGATTTGTTGAATCGTAATACAACTGCAGCCCAAATTAAAAAGGATTATCACCCGTATGGCATAAAGGTGTTTTAGGTTTCTACTGTTAAAACGTCAGAAATGAGTAGCATGTTTCTTTTTATCTTGATTTTGATAGTTACTATATCTAAATGAAAGTGGGGAAAAAGTCAGATTTATTGGGTTTTCATTTCAGGCCTCAAAGCAATAAAAAAATAAAAAGGCATGTGTTTGTCCTGTGTACACACAACTATATTCATGGATATAAAGAGAAGCCACTGCTGACTCACATATGGACAACTCAGCAAAAAGAAACCATATTGGACCCCCTCCCAACAGGTTAACGATATTATTACGGCCACATGGAAGCAACAACGATTCCAATTGCAACTGCTAGATTACATTTTGTGTTCAATCTAGACTTCAAAATCTACTCAACCCCACTCCTCCTCCCACCCACGTGTGGAAAACTTCCCTTAAATAGCCCCTGTTTAAATGGCGTGCAGTTTGCTGACCCTACTGCATTTCCCGAAATGCGTGGGATGGCGAGGTTGCGGCAACCATGGTTGTCCAACCAGCCAGTAGGCTCTGTAAACCGACGTGACCGTTTCAGAAAGTCAGAGTGATTCAGCAATAAACCGCCTGCCCCGCCAAGAGCGTCCTCAGTTGAAGCCTACCAGCCCCTGACCACGTCGTACTGCATTTGTCCCATCAGAAAATAACACCACACACTCGTGGTTATGTGTCCTAACCATAAATATCACGTTAGAGAGCATTGTAGTAAACGCGAGTAAAAATAATGTAACGTGAACGCAGCAATTCTATGCCACACAACTTGTGACACGGGACTTAGAAACTACAACGATAAACACTTACATAGGTATTCGTTAACTCGTAAACACACCCTTTTGACTCGTAAACTGACCAAATAACATTAAATAAATCATTTTCAGACCTTTTCTCTACAACCCCAATCCACCCATGTCCTTATACGGAAGGGAGCTGGCGAGCTTGGAGTAGCATGCTAGGCGCTGCTATAGTAAACAGCCATCACAAGTGCGCACGACATCCATTTTAACAAGGTTTTAAATAACCCCGTTTGAATTGTTTTTAAAGAATACAGCTTGTAAGGATGTACGAAACCCCCTTCTCCGTCAAATACTACGGGTAATAAGACTTAAACATGCGTAAATATAACCAGCGGGGGCAAATTATCTCCCACATCTGAAACATTCTTGCTTAGGCAGGCTAAAAAAACATGCTAGTAGCACCTTAGCATCAACGGTTTTGCGGAGCTAAGGCAGATTAAAGCCAACAGCTGCCTGCTCACTTGTCCTTGGTTGGCAGCTCGCAGGCGAATACCAGTCCTCGAGGCTTCGGTTGTCGGTATGAAAGCAAGCGGGGCGTTTTAACGGTATAAAACCACGGTAATTTACCTGCTAGGTCGAAGCGAGCCTGGCGACAAAATGTCAGTCCGCCTTTTCCCGGAATTACTCTGCTCTCTGAGGTTGGATTCTTTCATTCATAAAAAACACAAGCGACAATGACGTAAGGCCCAAAGAATGAGGGCGGATCCTCCCCGCCCCCACGGCGTACTCCGGGAGGATGTAAACAAGGAATCCCTACATCCCAGAACTTTTCCATGACCGAGCCTTGCTTTCTCCTGATGTTTCTGCCACAACAACTTCCCTGCTACAGACCAGTGCTTTACTGGTGTCTGCCTTCTTCAGTATTATTCTGGATCGGGCAGTGTCCAGTTTTAAAACACACGGATATAAAAAACAACAATAAAGAATACAAAGACTAAGAATCCTAAAGGTCATGAACCAAGGACAGCCCCCCATACACTCTCATGTAAAGCGCTGAAAAGTAGTCTAATTGCAGAAGATTTAAACTGTTAGTTACCCCAAAAAAGGTAGTGATGGAAGCAAACCCTACATCTCACATACTTCAGAATATGTGTAGAGATGTGTTTCAAAATACACAACAACAAAAACTGTCCAAAATGTTGTTTTACATATAAATGACATTCACTCAAATTACTTGCCATAGGAAGAATGTGTTTTCAATGTCCAAAATATATTTCAGTATTTCTTTGGTTGGTAAAGTGCCAAAGTGGCTGTTGCAATATCCCATATATAGTCCTCCTCTGGCCTCTTGACCTTGAGCAATGATCAGATCTATTAAACTGACCAATTTATGAGGGAGAATAACATTTTCTTAGGTTACACATACAGTAATGGTTCCCAAACTTACTTTTTAATGACAAAGACTCCCCACCATATTAAACACATGGGCTACAGGCCCCGATTTGATGAGATTTTGTTCCGGGGCCCCTATCTGAGAAGATTTTTGTGGTTAGATGATTTAAAAAAGAATACATAACTGTTTAATTACAGAAGCGATAATAACAGAGGAGAGAGTGAAATCTGTGATCAAAGTCTCCCTCTCGTTTTAGTTTTAGTGGAAGCAATAACTGTAATAGTAGGGTTAGTAAGTTAAACCTTTAAAAGACTCTTAAAGTTTCACCAGTTCATTTGCGCAAGTTGTTGTTGTTGACCACACGTCCTGCTATTAGACAGCCAAGACAGCAGGGGGCGCCATTTATTTCATCGGCACTACCAAGTGACCCCTGCTCCCACAGCCCAACGCACATGCACGTTTTCCGAGTGACCTCAGATTGTCGCAGGACCAATGCACGCCTCTTGGCATTAGCATTTATGCAAGCCGGTGGAAAATCGGTAAAATAACACTAAACCGACGATCTAGTTCCTGTTTTTTTCAGCGACTCGAACGCTGTTTACATCGCTGATCCAACCGGACAGTCGAGAGCGGGCTAGCAGGCACCATGGCCGAAATTGAAGAGCTTTCCCCCGCTGCGGGCCCTGTCGCAACCCGGCCCCCCGAAGACGAGATTGAGGATGATGACGATGAAGATGTATGTAGCTAGTCCTTGAAGGAGATGTAACTAAGAATTGAAATGTCACCCTGAATTATACCGTCGTGTCTCTAGCTAGCTCAGTCTCCATGGCTAAATGCAGCTAGCTTCTTCGGGGACGAGCGGCTAACGTTAGCTAGTTAGCTACCTGAGACGTTATCCGTTTGATCCTTGTCTGGATTCATTCCAGTTCCCAGTTGTGAAAAGGTTAAGCAGCCATGTTTGGTATTTCTTGTCACCAGCAATTATTTTAGTATCTTTTTATCTTCATATTCTGGTCATGGCTTGCCCAGGCCCTATTACTACTGTACCGAAACCAGCTAACTAACGTTATCCCAACCGCCAACCTCTACTGTAACCTCTCCCGGCATAGTGAATGTCTGTTTGAGTATCTTAATGAATGAGAGTGTATTTGTTTTTTCTCCATGTCTTCGTTCCCCGAGAGATGCGAGATGCCATAGCTTGCTGTTGTTGGCAACCTCAGTGTAGTAGGGTTCCTATGGTCAAGGAAAAAATGGTGTTTTCCAGCCCTGGAAAAGTTAGGAAACATGTGCATAAAGTTTTGGAAATATGATAGTGTGATAGTCGGGACATTCAGGTCAGATATTCAATGTAAAAAATGTGACTTTTGCAACATAGACTGCTATACGTCATGGAAGAGTCTTGGTAAATGGAATATGATAAGCTAAAATGTGTAGTCCAGTTTCACGCCTGACATTTCTATTCCCCTCTGTTAGCTGGACGAGACGCTGGTGGAGAGGCTGTGGGGTCTAACCGAGATGTTTCCTGACACGGTGCGCAGCGCCGCCGAGGTTTCTGCCCACTGCTCCGTGTCACTGGTCAAGAAATTCTACAGGTATGTTTCTGCTCAACTGGAAGGTCCACACGGTGACCTGTCCTGTAGTTTTACTTTCCTGTCTCTTTACTGTGAGAACACATTGCATGCAGGGTAGCCTAGTGGTTAGAGAGACCGTCCTGTAGCTGGCGGGTCTCAGGTTTTATCCCAGCAGAAGCCATTTGTCCTGTCAAAGTGTACTTGAGCACGACCCTGAACGCCTTCATGTGTGGATGCATGTGTGTTTCAGCTTCTCCCGCTCAGCGCTCTGGGTGGGCACTACCTCCTTCATGATCCTGGTGCTTCCTGTGGTGTTTGAGACGGAGAGACTACAGCTGGAGCAGCAGCAGCTACAGCAGCAGAGACAGGTGTGTGTTTGTGTGTACGCGCATTAAACGTGAAAATGTATGTCGGTTTGTTAGGCCTGAGAATGTAATCCCAACCAACTACAGGAAATGACCCCAAAACGCAAGGGATTATGGGCATAAGGAGACAGATGTGATAACCAGCAGTTACTCATGTTTGGAAAGTCTAGCGTAACAACAAACAAACCTCAGTCTGGACTGATGCTCATGTTCAGATGTTTCTTCATGGGTTCTTAACCGGTATGAACACTAGAGGAACACACATGCAACAGTTTCTCAGCAAAATGACTGAAGCAACTTCTCTATCGGTGCTTTTAACTGACCCCCCACCCCCCCCAACCTCCCTTTTCCCTTCCAGATCCTGTTGGGGCCCAACACTGGGATGTCTGGTGGCATGCCAGGCATGATGCCTCCTGCCCCGGGTAAGATGTGAGGAACACGAAGGCCTGATGCAAGCCTGAGAGCTGCTGCTGCTAACGGTGGAGAGGGGCAGCTCGAAAGGAGAGACAGGGAGACCAAGAAGAAGGGGGGGAAGAAAAGAATAAAAAGCAAAAACTGTGTGCCAACGGCGCAACATTATACTCATTCCAACATCCAGGATTGGCAGATCGGATAGGAGGAGGCGGATGTCGTGATTGTCATGTCCTTGGTGTTGCAGTCTGTTACCTCTCTCTCGCTGTCTCTCCTTACTCCAACATCTTGCAGAGACTGATGTCCTGGAGCAGTGTCCTTCTATTTGTTTTTTTATAAATATATATACTTATAGTGATATAAAAATGTGTGTTCCTTAGGGGACAGCAGGTACAGGAGGATAATTATAAAAAATGGGCTGTATAAGAACTTCTGGAGGTCACCAGTTGTGTGTGAAGAATGGTTATGTACACGTGTTACTTTTGTTGGCACTCTGCCGTTGAAAGCGTTGAAACTTTGTTCAGTGTCAGATGTTTTCTGGTTCCACATGTATGTGGAGAGTCATGGTAAAACAACACTCTGACAGAAGTCCAACATTCACAATGTAGCAGATAGAAAACTCCCTATGCTCAATGACACTCTTTTCTACATGGTGCATTTCTATCTGTGCATTTGTGATGTTTCACCATGAAATTGATTTATCAGTGTCACCTGTAACTTGCGTTGTAATTGACATTTAATTGTGTCTGCTGGATTTGTCTGCACCTGCAACTGAGCAGTACCTGAGACGTCAGGTAGTCACGGTGATCCTGTTAAACGTGCAGTTGTACTAGGCAACGAAACCCAGGTAGCGTGTGGTTTCCCAATGACACTATTTAAAGTAAAACAATGTTATAATTCTGTCATTTGAGACAGAAAATGCATCATAAGTCTTTTGACAAATAAGGCCCTGCTGGGTTTTGTGATAAATTTGGATACTCAATGTCCCAATATTACCCTCACATGTCCCGTCCAGTCTTAAGAGAATGTAAATTCCTTTTCTCTGCTGTCAACCATTTGGCGTTTACAGTCTCTTACCTCTGCACACTGAGCAAATCCATGTCTGTTTTCAACATGACTGCGCTAATTAAAACACCAATGAAATGGAAAGCCCGTCTTTTACTGTCTATGAATGCTTGTGATTGATGGCATGCTGGCTGAGGAACAACTAGAGTTATTACTCTAGTTTAACAAGTAATCCATGAATACTATTGCCTGTTATAGATTAGAAACTGCAGTTGATCTGTTATCTAAGTGATAAGGGCCAGCATCAATTTGACTGATACTCCCAAATTAACAGCATGAGATGAGATGTGGCTTTCAAGTGCTCCTTGTAAACTCCTGTTACTGAGGTCAATCGTAAATGCAACGTCTCACTGGCGGTTCAAAATAATAACACAATGTACCCTGTAATAAAACTCTTTTTTGGTGGCTGTTATATTTTAGAAATCAGAGCTAGCCCATGTGCGCTCAACATTAACTCCGGTATTTCCGACAGCACTTGAATGTAGCAAAAATTGCCAAGAATTCCCGCCAGATGGAGCGCGCAAGCCGCAAGGGGTATCTACTTTTCATTTAAACTTCTTTTTTTTTTTTAGCTTTCAACCTATTATTCTTCGTGTCTTGCCGGTTACTAATATTTGTACATGACAATTTAATATTTTTGGCGAATCTTGGGACAACGTTGGTTATCATGAGAGCTGTTGAGAGACCAGGAAAGAACAGTGAAGGTTAACTTAAGTTAGCTAGCTAACGTTAACGTTTGCTAAAGGTAGCAAAACTAGCTAACAAGAACTACCTATCCACCAAGCTAGCAAACTTGCTCTTGGACAATAACTTAACTGAGTCAGAAAAATAAGCTTTTTCGCCAACTTCTCATCCATGCCTGCAATCAGAATGAAAGCTGCAGAGGATCAGGTTGTGGAAGAAGATGCTGCATACCAGGATGATGATGTGAGATCAGCATTTCTTTTATTTTCATTTAGAAAATTGCCACCACTGCTCCAGAAATGAATTTTCATTTGGCCTTATTCTTGCTCCCAAAAAACAATTACAGATGCAATTACTGCACTGTCCATATATCATCACAGACATATCCAAATAATAGCTATTATTAAACTGCACCAGCGACTGAACTGATACTGTAACTGATAATACAAAACACTTTAATAGCCTGAGAGAATTTATAATAACTGGTTATTATCACTGCTACTGCTATCTTTCAATTAAAAGGCTTTGTTCCCCTTTTAATCTGGGTTACACCTCGAAGAAACTGCACATCTTTCTCTCTCCAAGCAGGAGTCCTTCTTCCAAGACATTGACCTCCTACAGAAACATGGGATTGTGAGTAGAGCAGAATAAAATGAACTCAAAGTCACAATCATATCAAACCAAAATCTCAATTTCCACCTCCCCTTTCTACTTTGCTTTCTGCTCTCATCTTTCCCTCCTCTCACATCTGCAGAACATGGCAGACATCAAAAAGCTGAAGTTGGTGGGTATCTGCACGGTGAAGGGGATCCAGATGACCACCCGCAGAGCTCTGTGTAACATCAAGGGCCTGTCGGAGGCGAAGGTGGAAAAGATCAAAGAGGCTGCTGGGAAAATGCTGGTGAGGAGAGATTTTACGTGTCACGACCCTCCTATCGTTCTCTGTGAACTTTCTAAACACAATTAGCCTTAGTGGTTGAGTTGAGAAGTGACGTGCAGAATGACGTAAACATGTGTTACGTGTTAGCTTGTGCTCTTTGCATCGCAGGCCAACGGTTTCCAGACAGCCTTTGAGTACAGCGCGAAGAGGAAGCAGGTGTTCCACGTCTCGACCGGGAGCCAGGAGTTTGAGTTGAGAATAGAGTAGAGGAGCAGTAGAATGAGGCTTTACCCTATTTACTGAATACACTGTTTGTTTGATTTCATATTTATTTACAATTACATATATACCGGATGAGAAATTACCACCAGACAAATGCAGGTAGATTTTGTCTGCTCCACTAGACACTTTGGCACTTTATCAACCATCATTTGAAGGTCCGGTTTTATTAAGAAAAATCTAGTTGGCTAGGAAAAAAGTTCAAGTGGCAGGTGAAGTTTGGGATTTCCCAGAAACTCTTTTTAAATGTCCCTGGGTTGTTACAACATATGAATTTTATCTCTCTGCAGTAAACTGATGGGTGGAGGTATGGAGAGTATGGCTATCACAGAGGCCTTTGGAGGTGAGTATCCACCCCGCCATACTGTACTCTGACGTCTTTTCTTAACATCCTTTTATTAAGTATAGTATTAGACCTCTCCAGTATCGCCCACAATTTGCAGCACTGGTTCAAAGTTGGCAACTGTATTCCACCCTGCAGAGTTTCGCACAGGGAAGACCCAGCTTTCTCACACGCTGTGCGGTGAGTGAACGAGGGAGGAGTGTTAATAAAACAACACTGGACGAGTCAAATAAACTGAATCAAACTGAGTGTGTTTCTTTGCTGTCCAGTCACAGCTCAGCTGCCAGGCGGGGACGGCTACACAGGAGGGAAAGTCATCTTCATCGACACAGAGAACACCTTGTATCCTCACGTTGTTGGAAAATAACACACATGTTGTTTCAGTAGCGCTATCCCGTGTTCTCCTTTACTTCTGTCTGTCTGGTTCCAGTCGCCCAGACAGGCTGAAGGACATCGCTGACAGGTTCAACGTCGACCACGATGCTGTCCTGGACAACGTGCTTTACGCTCGAGCCTATACCAGTGCGAGGCCTGCGGTTAATTGACACTAGAAACCTTTTTGACCGTGTGAAGACAGGTAGCCTCATTTCTGCTCTTCCCCCAGGTGAACACCAGATGGAGCTGTTGGACTTTGTGGCAGCCAAATTCCACGAGGAAGGAGGAGTCTTCAAACTGTTGGTATAAGAGAGAGGAAACTCTGAAAACACTTCATATCACCTTATCTACATCTACATCATATTATCATCTTTTGTGATTTGTCCCTCTCTTGTTCAGGTTTCTTTCTTGTGTTCTTCAGGAGAACATGCATGATAATAAAACAACTTTGACAGCAGGGATTCAGAGTCCTCTCAGTCTCCATCTTGTCTCAGCCTCCTCTCTCCCCTCAGATCATCGACTCCATCATGGCTCTGTTTCGTGTGGACTTTTCGGGCCGGGGGGAGCTGGCCGAGCGGCAGCAGAAGCTGGCCCAGATGCTCTCCAGGCTGCAGAAGATCTCCGAAGGTCTGAGCCACGGCCTGCTAGTGTGGATTTATCCAAAAGTCACGAGGCCACATCTAAACATTTAGTTTCTCAACAGGGAATGTGTGTAGTGTAATAGTGTAAAGTGATGATCATTGTACAGGGTTCCTACGGTCATGGAAAACCTGGAAAAGCCATGGAATTAAATGTTGTTTTCCATGTGTGGATTATGGAACATGTGAATGTAGTGTTGGAAAAAAAGGGGACATTTGGTCATTGAACACTATACACACTATAAAAAGGCACATCGTTAGCTTTGATTTGTGTTTCCCTAGAGTACAACGTAGCGGTGTTCGTCACCAACCAGATGACAGCTGATCCCGGTGCAGGAATGACGTAAGACGTTGCGGATTCTCTCAGCCGCGCTTGTAATTCTGTTTTGTCGCCGACGTATTTGGTGCAACATTATTTGAAGCTTTAATGGGATCTCTCTTCTTTCCTTTCAGGTTTCAAGCCGATCCGAAGAAGCCAATCGGAGGGCACATCCTGGCCCACGCTTCCACCACGCGAATCAGTTTGAGGAAGGGGCGCGGAGAAATGAGGATCGCCAAGATATTTGACAGGTAGCTACTGAAGTCTGTGTAAGTTCAAAGAGACTTTTAGATGCCACACGGAGCCCTTGAACGCAACACCTCGCTCACTCAACCTTCACCGAGGTCACTGAAATGTTGCTTTACAGATTTTTGTTATTCCTGTGTCGTAGCTCTACTCATTTATCTTTTTTTGTGGTTTTCTGTAGTCCTGAGATGCCTGAGAACGAGGCCACTTTCGCCATCACTCCTGGAGGAGTCGCTGATGCCAAAGAGTGAAGGGTGGTACAAAGAAGAGAGACAGACCATTCATCATTATACCTGTTCCCGTGTATTTTAACTTATTTAAGTTGTATTTATTCTGATTCTGTGCTGTTTGTTTATGGTATGGTTAAATAAAGTAAAAAAACAAAACAGATGTGGTGTTTGTTACCTGATGTGTTACATATTTACTGATGAGGCAGAGAGAAATGGGGGGACGAGGAGATAAGAGGGAGGGAGGAGAGATGAATGACACAAGGTGTGAAGAGGAATAAAGAAAGGAAAAGGAGTCAGGAAAGGAGAGAGCAGGCTGGCAGAGACAGCAGCAGTCCAGTGGCCCCTAGTGGCCACTTCAGGAACTACACGGGCTGTAGACCACCTCGCGTC